>APFE031149074.1:22431-55113 GCA_000404065.3 Pinus taeda
AACATACTTGTGTATTGGAAGGGTGGTTATGAGGTCCCTAGAAGTGATGAATTTGAATTTTTCTTGGTTTTATATATAGTATTAGGTTTTTTTCTCATGCTTTCTGTGAATGGCACGGGTGAATTTTATCTTACACCCACTAGATTATCGATATGTAATTTCGGTAATTTTGATTTCAAAAGATATTTTAAAGAAATGCAATGATTCCGTTTGTGTATTCAATAAACACAAGATTTTATAATTGAGTAAAATATTTTCCATGCCTGGTGAGAGATTCGCCAAAAAATTATATACATATCATATTATTGATAAAATCGCCTTCCATTTTTCCTATATACCATGGAGATTCGCCCATTTATTATACATGTAAATTTAGGGGGGATTCTTAAAATTTTCCCTACTCGTGCCAGAGTAGAATAAAATTATAATATAGTAGAGGACATGGCCCAATCGCCACCCGCTATGTTGACACTTGAGGTATTGCAAAATTGCCCCTCCCAAAAGCAGGCTCTATTATCAACAATAGGTGAGATTGAACCAGCGGATTCCAATATTGTGGCCTTTAATAATAAAGGATATGACCCTCAGTTACCAGCTCAAATTGCTTTCCTTATTCAAGTGAAAGCCCTGAACAAAACTGTTCATCGAATGATTATTGATGGGGGAGCATCTACATGTATTATGTCGATGTGTTGCTGGAAAACTTTGGGCTCACCACCCTTGTCGTGATCGTCAATGATGTTGAAATAATTTGATGGACGAACATACACTCCATACGATATTTTAAGTAACTTGCAAGTCGAACTGGGGGGCAAGACAATAGAAATTGATGTTGAAGTTATCGACGGAAACCTTGATTACAACATCCTACTGGGAAGGCCCTGGATATATGCTATGGTCATTGTTGTGTCGACATACTTTTCTCCCCAACAGTTCAAAAGTTATGGGAGGCATTCTGATGATCCACGTGAACTCTTAGTCACTTCAAAATATTGGAGTAGGCCTACTAAAAGACCCGACATTGATGGTTACCTTTGCCCTACCACCTCCAAACAATTTGGTAGAAGTGGCCACAGTGGGAACCTGCAATATGGTGTCTTCTATTGAAAATATATCCAATCACGATGTTAGCATGGATCATCGCGAGGTTTTGCCTCCAAGCACAATAGAAATATTGTAGCAATCAATGTTTTCGGCATGGGAGGCGAACCCAAATCAACGCTCATCAAGTGTTTGGATAGATAGGTCTAAGGAATATGGTACCCCTTCAGATCCTTGGTCACATGTACATTATATAGATGAAGGAATTGTTCAGCCAATGATGATTGATGGGGCACCATGGGAATATTACCACCATCATTCCCATCTTCCAGATTACAAGGAAGATTGTTCCAGTGACCTTGAACATCCTTCAGTATTTGATTTCCTATCGAATACTGTAAATACAGTGGATTCCGAACAAAACTTGTCCAATATTGAAGAGACTATCGCCATCAATATCTTCACCAAACCAAATGTTGTAGAGAATATCAATGTCGGCAAATCTTGTTCTCCTTCAAAACTGGAAATATATTATGCTCTCTTTCGTGAGTTCAGATATGTCTTTGCATGGTCATATGAGGAAATGTCATCCATTGACTCGAGTATCATTGAACACAAAATTAAAATGTATCCAAATGTCAAACCAGTACGACAACGGCTTCGGCAGGTGCACCCCAAGAAATTCGCTGCCATCAAGGCAGAAGTTGAAAAACTTCTCCATGTTGGTTTCATTTACCTGGTTTCTCTAACTGATTGGGTATCGAATATTGTTCCTTTAATGAAAAAGCAAGGAATGATTAGAGTGTGCGTCGATTATAGGGATGTAAATCAAGCTTGTCCAAAAGACAACTACCCTACACTCTTCATTGAACAGATAATTGATGAATGCGCCGAATGTGAAATCTTTTCATTTATGGATGGATTTTCTTGGTATAATCAAATAAATATCCGCCCACAGGACCAGTCAAAGACTGCATTTATTTGTCTATGCGTCACATTCGCTTATCGCAAGATACCTTTTGGTTTAAAGAATGCAGGGGCAACCTTTCAGAGGGCAATGAATTATGCCTTCCATGACATCAAAAACATCGTTCAACCATATCTCAACGATCTTCCGGCTCATTCGTGAAAGTAGACCAATCATCCGCGGCAGTTGAGAGTGATATTTCTACATTGCTGATACTACAAGATATGACCCAATCCACATAAATGTGTGTTTTGTGTTGGTTATGGTCATTTACTTTGATTTTTAGTCTCAAAGGATGAGATTCGTCTCAACCCATGTAAGGTTCAGACAATCATTGATTTGCCTCCACCTTCAAACTTGCTTCAGATTCAAAAACTCCAAGGGAAAGCAAACTTTCTGAGGAGGTTCATTCCAAATTATGCGGAACTTGCTAAAGGTTATACGCGTTTGTTGAAAAAAGAAGTACCCTTCGTCTGGGATCAGGTCGCACAAGATTCCCTTTATGCTCAAAAGGAATCTGTAATAAAGGCATCATTAATGTATGCTCCTGATTATCAAAAAAACTTTTACCTGTATCTGGCTGCAGTAGATACGACCATAGTAATGGTTTTAGCTCAAGAAGACAATGGAATTGAACATCCTATCTATTATGTAAGTCAAAACTTAAATGATACAGAAACCAAGTACTCCTATGTTGAAAATCTGGCTCTCACAGTTGTTCAAGCGATACAGAGATTTCGACACTATATCCTCTTTCAAAAAACTACCATTTTGTCAGATTGCAACCCCATGACTTATATCTTGTCGCGACAGTTAATGGGGGGGAAATATTCCAAATGGATAGCAATTTTGAAAGAGTTTGATCTGGAATTCATAAAATCCAAATCAAAGAAAGATCTGGTTTTCACGGAGTTACTATGCAATCTCCCATCATCGTCCAACGATTCAACGTCCAATGCAACAATCATGGATGAATCTTTGTTTCTGATATCTTCAAGTGATCCATGGTATGGAGATATAATCATCTATCTCTAGACCCAAACATATAGGTCTAATACCTCCTGTTCAGAGCAACAACATACTCAATACCAAGCAAAAGACTACATGATCGTCGGTGATACACTTTACCATCATGTTATCGATACAGTTCTACAGAGGTGCCTCACCCATGAGGAGGCCAAAAAATTCCTGAATGATTGTAATTCAGGCGCGTGTGGGGGGCATCAATCTGGTTACGCTACAGCACAAAAGATTTTATGAATAGGGTACTTCTGGCCAACAATGTTCAAGGATAGCATAACCGTAGTCAAAAGTTGCCATGCTTGTCAAATCTTTGATCGCAAAACCAGAATACCCACCGCACCTCTACAGCTAGTAGTCGCTATTGGACCATTCGCCAAATTGGGCATAGATTTCATGACATGTAACCCCACCTCGGTTGGGGGGCATGGGTATATCATAGTCACAGATGACTATTTTACGAAATGGGCCGAGGTGATGCCTACATTAAACAACAGTGGCGAAATGACTGCTCTTTTCTTTTTCAATCATGTAGTCTCCAGATTCGGTGTTCCACAAGCTATAGTGACAGATCATGGATCGCATTTTCGTAATCACATAATGGTTGAGTTGGCTGCCAAATTAGGACTGTCCCATGACAGCTCTACTCCGTATTATTCGCAAGCTAACAGACAAGTTGAGGGAATCAATAAAGTCTTGAAGTACATGTTACAAAGGATGATTGGAGTCCATAAACGGAGTTGGCACCTGATCCTATACTAAGCCTTGTTGGCATATCGGACATCAATGAGGAATGCGATCGAGTTTACACCCTTTCAGCTGGTGTACAACCTGGAAGAAATCTTACCAGTTTAGTGCGAAATCTCGTCCCTCAAGCTCGCAGTTGGCCTTCTCCCTGGAACTTCAGAAAATGAGGCTCTTTTCTTGGAATTAATCCAACTATATGAAACCCATTTTTATGCCGCCTTGGCTGACAAAGCCCATAAGAAATGAGTCAAAGAACAGTTTGACAAGAATTTCAAACCCCATTTCTTCTTAGAAGGTGATCTGGTCTTACTTTACGACCAGGAGTTCGATAAGTTGGGAGCAGGTAAGTTCCAGTCTTTATGGGTGGTCCCCTATATTGTTAAGCGTGTACTAGCAAAAGGAGCCTATGAGTTAGTAGACTATGACGAGATTCCACTGTCGCAACCTCAAAACGGGTTGTACCTTAAGCATTACTATGCTTGAATCAACGTAGTAACCTCTTCATATGCTTTTGTTACATTTTTTTTTGCGCTAAGAGTAATCATTTTGGTTAGGTAATCCACTTTTGCATTTGTTACAGATGTCGAACCTATTGGAATCATTTGTTGGATATGCCGACAGAGCAAGCCGCAGTTTGTGGAACCTATCTTATGCGGCCTGGGCCATCTTTGATCCAAGTGGCGAGTTAGTAAGTTTTAGAGGGGTATGTATTGGCTGATCAACGAACAACATCGCTGAATACAATGCGTTGATAGAGCTCCTCTCTGAGGCCATCGCACATGGCATACACCGACTTGTTGTCAGGCTAGACTCACAACTTGTCATTCTACAGCTCACCGACATCTATTCCGTGCAGAATTCAGCTATCTATCGCATGTTCCTAAGGGTCAAGATTTTGGAAAGATAGTTCAATTCTATCCAATATTAACATATTTCCATAAACTTAAACACATTAACCGATTCTTTGGAAAATTATGTGTTAGATAGACATTTGTAACATTTATAAAAGAAAAGCATTTTATCAATATTTGCATCAGGATCATATAACTTAACCAAAATGAAGCTCCGAAAATCAAAATTATATATATAACTGTTTATGGTTTACACATAGTGTTCTGTGTTCAAGACAAAATCAGTCAAATGACCCAAAAACTCAAAATTCTAGGGGGCACCCTAGTCTAATGGTGTTGGTGATAACAAGTCACCGCCTGTGCAATCATGTGTAAAAGCCTAGTCCATCAATGTGGCATGCCAGTAGTATGTCGCTGTAATCTCAAAGGAAGCTCATCAGTCCTCACGCCTGGGATATCGAGAGTGAGCCCTTTGATCTGATCCTACAATGCTACGAGAGTCTCAATGACATCCAGATCATGAAGGACAACCCTCCCTACAGCCTCTCCTGCTAGAACAGTAGCTGGTGCTCTCAGGTGCACTACTGGTCGCACCGGTCCGATATCTGCATGAGCACATGAGTTTTGATTAGTTTTGATAAAAGAAGGCATGGGAAAATTATAAAAACAATAAACAGGGATATGGGCAGAAATTTTACCTATAACACTCCACTTCTCACGAGCTGGCAGCACCAAATCTGGCTCACCCCAGAAATCCATACCAGCATACGAACACTCAGCGTAAACTATCTCCTGACGATTGAACCACTCAAAGAAGGCATCAGAGAAAGAAATTTATGGCTGACTAGCATCTTGGGCCATAAGATCAACCCATCTCTGCATCTGTGGCTCAGTCGGTGGCGGAAAACCAAGTGAAATGTATTGCGGTTGCATCAGTGGGATCTTCTCCAAGGTGAAAGCGGTCAAAATGTAACCATAGCCAAAGTTCTTAGATCGTCCATTTTTCACCTTGGTGAGCTGTTCTTTTATCACCGGAAGTACTGCATCACACCAGTTGAACACCTTTCGTTCAAGGCATTCTAAGGCATACTGCATATAGGACCTGTTGGCCAAGTGAAGAGCTGCACTACCAGCCAGTCTAGCAAAGGTGAACAAGAT
Source organism: Pinus taeda (assembly GCA_000404065.3). NCBI lineage: Eukaryota > Viridiplantae > Streptophyta > Pinopsida > Pinales > Pinaceae > Pinus > Pinus taeda. The sequence goes on from APFE031149074.1 coordinate 28,216, forward strand.
GGTCCTCAAGGACCAGCCAGTGATATCTCAGATGCTAATCTTGCCATCCCTGCTCGGTTGAGATCCTTCTCTACAATATCGACAAATATAATCCCTCACGGATTTGCCCCCACGAGCGGAACTTGATAGTGAGAGAGGCGCACCACGCCTCAATAAACCAGTCAAAAAGTAGATGTCCAGAATGGTCAAGGGGATGGATTTGCCTCTGATCTGGAACACTTGGTTAGTAGGATCCCATGCATCAAGGAAATATTGCAACAAGTTGATTTGTTGCCTCATACTAGAGATGCAGAAGAACTTGAGAAAACCACAGTTCTGCAATGCAGTTACTGTACCCGGATCATGTAAAGCAACCATGTCCTATTCTTCATGCTCACGTTCTCACCATGTAACAACCATTTTGCTCCAATGAATCTCTGAAAACAAACAAGAGAAGAGTCAGGATCCTGATTTGGGAAAAATTGGAAAAATTTCCATGAAAAAATAGTGCACGAGTTTCCCTCCTTGCGCCCATCGCACCCCAGCTGTGTACTGGGTGAGATGCATACTAACTGGCTAATAGCCAGCCCAGTACGCATCGCACCTTTCGATATACACAGGGTGCGATGGGGGGTAGAACGAATTGTTAAAACCCCAGAGGCTCAGAAAAGTAGAAAAACATGCTTAGAATTCAAAAAGGAAATAATGCAACTGAAGAGCACAAGTTTAGCTTCTACCTGGTCTAGACGATGCCAGGAATCATCCACAGAATATCCCGGAATCAGCTAGTGAAAATCAAGGGGGAAAACACCTCCAAGCTCCAACAATCTCAAGCTCAAATGAAATGGTAAAATGAGGGGTAAAAACTACTTTTAAGTTACTTTTCACGTAATTCGAGTAGGGTAGTTTTTTCACTCATTTTTCAAGCATGTATTCTCATTTCTAATCAGTTTGATGGAGCAATTGAACAAGTAGTATAGCCGTCAAAAGAACATAGTGTTAACAGCGAGTCGAATATCAATGACCATTATCATGAGCAATTTTTATGCGAAGTTCAAGCTCGTTATAAATTAAACCTAAGCAATGAGCAAATGTTCCCCCAGAGTTTAAGATCATTAAAAAATGAACCAACCATCAATAAATAACCATTGCGAATGCATTATCATTAGCTTTTGAGCCCTGGTCGTGTTCTTACCATCACCTCCACTCTGTTTTAGCCGATCATATGCCTCCATTTGATTGTTTACCCTTTCGAGGAACATCTACGATGAGTGACTCTGTTAGCCATCCTTGTGACACTGCCATGATTGGAAAATTCCAAACCTTGCCTGGAATCAGTAGCTACCCAAAAATATCACTCGTTCCTCAAGAATGAGTCTCCTTTAAGCTCTTTTCATTTGACTCACAAAATATGAAAATATTGCTGAGCAATTGGCCTCTCCAGCTCGATAAAGCTATCGGAAGTGATATCCCTCCTCTAGATTTTAATATTTTTGGACCTGAGGGATTGTTACACAAAAATATCGAGCACTTGTCTTGTTCGACTCAATAAAATTATTGAAAATTCATCCCTTTCGTATTACTTTATACTTTTTTGGACTTAAGGGATTATATGACGAAAAATGATTAATGGAGTTTCCTTTCCGTCCTTTTTCATACTATCTAAAACTGAAAAAGGACTGAGTTTTCTTTTTCATTAAAATCGTTAAAACCAATAGCGACAAACTTGTCCATAGAGACAAGAACAAGTTTAACTATTGCTAGACTCAGTAAAACATAGCGATGGGTTTTCGCAAAGGGAAAATTATAGAACAATCATATGTTATCCTCCTCAAGCTTGATAAAGATAAAGAGTAACTGTTGAGCAATGACTGGGGAAAATTGGGAAGAAAACTTGAAGAAAATTTATTGGTAGCAAGTCACTCTTGAACATGACACTTTCACTCCATCACCATGATTGATTCGGGTTGGGTTATTCTGTTCACCGGTCATACTACCATTGGTCCGTCGTACCATCCATCTTTGGGGTTAATGCTACCAATCCATTTCAATGCTACCGATATTTTCAAGAGAAGTCGATTAGAGAATTCACCAACCCAGCTTGTGTCTCATCCGCTGCATTACCTTCACGCTTCATTCTTTCATGACTGACACCCTGAACCATGTATCATCAGATCGTTTTCACCTCCACAAAATCATTTTCTCCGTTCCATGTCGTAGATGTGGGATTCATTAAGGCCCTCCTACGATGGGTCACTTCTTATCGATGACAGCTCATTATCCAAGAAGTCGACCTAGGAACAACCCTTTCAGTACTTTGAAGCTTGCATGTCTCAATGGCAAGTTTCTCATTTCTGGTGACATGTTTACATCAATGGCCTTCGACCGAAAGATTTTGCTTGGTGTTTGACACTAAGTCCCATTTTCACACCATAAAAACTGTACTGTAGTACCTTAAGGGTCATCATCATTATCGGTGATTCCTCTCGCGCTTGTTAACAGCTTACATCATTGGCTGGTAATCAGGTGATGTCTTTCCATGTTCGACTCCAGAAGATTTTTCACATGGATCGACTTGTACTTTGGGTGAAGATTGGACGAGTTTGAAGACCTTGGATCTAGTTTCATCCATCCAGGTTGCAATATATTCAGGAAAATGAAGACATCAAATGTACATCATTGCTGCACAGATGATCATCTGAATCAAAGGATGATGGCTCTATTAGAGTCATTAGTCTACCACACAGACGGTTGTCTGTCCTATGTACATGAAAATGAATTTATAAAGCTGAGCATGGGAATGCCCACCTCAGCTAGATCATGAATATTATGAAGATAATGTATTGTATTGTATCTTATTATAGGTCACCTTCCAGTTCGAAAAACCTCGGATCCTCATGATAAAGCATTTCACCCGACATCAAAAGATTTTCGACCTCATGCTTTAGGGGGCAACTATTATAGAAATATTTGGGCACTGCAACCCCAATCAATATGTCCATAAACCAAGGGCTTCTAAGTCCCTAAAAGTGTCGTTTCATACCCCAAAGGAACAAAGTCAGTTGATTACATCATCTCCCAGAAGTTCTCCATAGAAAAATGCTCAGAACTGGTCAAAACTGGACCATACAGACTGCTCAGTGCAGAGGGTGCGATGCATCTCACTTGCCACACGTAAAAAGTGTGATGCATATTGAAAATCCATTCTATAGCGTGCGATGGGTGACAGTAGACAAATGGCAGAGACAATTTGCAAGGTGGATGATCATGGAATCTTCCAGAAACTTCTCCTGTGACACTTGCCTCTTTAAATTCGCCCAGGGATGAGTAAGAGATCATCAATCTCCAAGTGGAATCAAGAACTATAAGAGAGAAGACACTAATCAAAATCCCAGAAGCTAACTCACCCCCCTGCAATCATCTATATATGGATCCCTCATCCCAGAGATCCAGAGGTTGGAATCTTGTATCTTGTAAGGAAGTGTTGTTGGTTTCCTGGTGGAACATCATAGCGTTGGGTGATCTAAGCTTTTCATGAGGTGAAGAAGGGCTTTCATGCTAGGAGGATGACACGAGGTTAGATCAATGGGTTGTAATCCTCTCTTCTAATCTTTACATCAATAAAGCTATTCTAGTTTTCCTCCACATTCTTGTATGTCTGATAATATATGCATTTGTGTGGTCAATATATATTTGGTCCTATATTGTTTATGATTGTAGATCTCTGCACTTTGAAGGTATTATGCTGCTTTGACTTTACAAGTACTCTTTGAAGCAGAGTGGTCAAGGAAAGAGTGGAAAATATCTGTCAGAGGGGAGAAGGAACAAGCAGGGAACCAAGCGAAAGATTGAGGTTAGTATTCTTTGCTCCTCTCCTATCTACTTCTCGTAAAGGAAAACAAAAGTAGCTTTAATCTGTTTGTTTCTAACATAGCTACCCGTCTTAGTGGGACTAACAGCTCTGCATAGACACTAGATTTCCCGATAACAATAGCAACAACATTTACACAACACATTCCACCAGAACTATTAATATGCAATAGTTAGAGCTTCTTAGTTAATCTATAGTCTAAAAATGTATTGCTTGTTAGAGACAACATTTATTGTAAACACTTTGTAAATTTTGAATAAATACTTCTTCTTTTGAAGTATTAGAGGTGGATTGTTTGATATCATAAATATTAGTGATATGTTGGAGCATTGTAAGTTTTTTTTAAAGCATTGGAGCATAAATACTAAGTAGACCATTCATGGGATTCTTGTGGCTTAAATACTGGTGATGTTTTTTCTTATTTTAAAGTGTTTCACTATCATCTCTTCACTGTAACCATCTAAATTCCAATTGTGAAACATAAATGTGATGAATAGGATTTACTTTTGAGTACCTTATTCTAACTACTTTTGAAATCTATATGTTTTCTACTAAACGCCACACTAAAGAATTCTTGACTGCTCTTTAGTTCTGCCTGATTGACTGAATGCCACACTAAGGAATTCTTAATTTCTCTTTAGTTCTGCTGAATTTTTTCATTGTTCTGCCATGATCCACTTACTATTATTAAAGATACAGTAAATATTCCTAACTTTCCCTAGGTTTACTCTATGAAAAATTGATGCAACCATCCAATTTACCTTTTGACTCCATTGCCCAATATATGCTAATTAAATTGAATACTATCAGTCTTCCAAAACCCAAATCAAAACCCAAAACCCAAGTACAATCATAACTAGTCTAATATTTTCAAGCAACAAAGATAAATTTTATAGAGCGAGCCCTCTCTAGGATTGGAAGGGCTAGGTTCCCATCCCGAAGTTGGTTTGATGTTACATTCTTGTGATTTTTCCTACAGCCTTTAAATTACAGGGTGATAACAGTCCCTATTTTATTTTCTAAATGAATGTCTAATGTACTGCCTGTAAGAAAGAATACTGACGAGATTTGTCTATGTATTGATTTCATAAATTTGAATAATGTGTCCCTGAAAAATAATTATCCCTTGGCCAAGATGGATCATACACTTCAGAGGGTGGTTGGGTCCTCTAGGATGTCATTTCTAGAGGGATACTCTGGGTACAATCAAATTCTTGTACATAAACATGATCACCTCAAGACAACCTTTACAATGCCATGGGATACATCCATGTACACCAAGGTGCCTTTTGGATTGGAGAATGCAAGAGCTACTTTTCAGTGGGATATGGACATAACTTTTGAAAATGATAAAGATGTATTTATGGTTATCTATTTAGATTACCTTACAGTGTTTTGAAAATCAATGAAGATCATTTACATCATTTAATAATTATCTTTCAGAAATGCAGAAAAATTTGGCATCTCACTCAACCCAAGGAAGAGCTTATTCGCCATAGAAGAAGGTAATATAATTGGTAATATAATTGGCCAAATTATCTCTAAATATGGCCTCCTCATTTATCTTGCAAGAGTGCAGGCCATTCAACAATTAGACTTCCCAAGGAATAAGAAATAGATTCAGTCTTTCAATGGGAAAATCAATTTTATGAGAAGATTCATTCCTAATCTAGCTGAGCATTTAAAGGAAATGAAAAACATGTTGAAGAAGGATAGTGAGGTAAAGTGGTCTTTAGAGGCTAAGAAATAATTTCATGTAGTGAAGTTTGCATTACCTACTGCTCCTATTTTTATTAGCGAAGATTACACTTCACATTTCATCATCTTTTCTTTTGCCTCTGAGCATACATTAGCAGTACTCCTAATGCAAAAGAAAGATCAGAAAAATGAGTAGCCCATAGCATTTTTCAGTTGCACTAAAAGATATGCAGCACTAAGATACAATATCATTGAGAAGCAAGCCTTGGATTTGGTGAAGGTTGTCAAGGATTTTTGAGTTTACAATCTGCATTCTCACACCATTGCTTATGTTCCTACTATAGCAGTGAAATAAATTCTTGTGTAGATAGACCCTGAAGGTAGAAGGGGAAAGTGGATTGCAGCTATGCTAGAGTATGACTTGGAGATAAAGCCTAAAAATCTCATCAAGGGACAAGGTTTAGCTAAACTCATGGCTAAATCAAATCTACATGCACTATACATCAATTTGATTACTGCACTTTCCAAAGAACAAGAAGAAGATGATCCTTTCTTACAAGTGTCTGATATGTTTATTTCCTCTCCTTGGTATTCTGACATTGTCTATGTCTTACAACACTTGAATCCTCCACCGAAAGTTCCCAAAGGTAAATCTAAATCTTTAAAATTGAAGGATTCAAAATATTGTATTCATGATGGTGTTTTATATTGGAAAGATCCCAGTGGTGTGCTGATGAATTGTTTGGTAGAAAATGAAGCCAAGGATGTCATGAAGGATTTCCATTAAGGATAGTGTGGCAATAATCACTTTTGGAAAACTACAACAAATAAGATCTTAAGAGCTGGCTTCTATTGGTCCACCCTCTTTTCTGATGTATACAAAATAGTGATGAGCTACCATGAAAGTTAGATTTTCAAGGAAAGAGAAAGCTTTTGTCATTTCCCTTGCAGTCTATCATAATTTCAGTTCATTTTCAGTAGTGGGGTCTTGATTCCATTGGCAAAATCCATCCTTCCTCTTTAGCACAAAATAAATGGATATTGACAACCACTGATTATTTCACAAATTGGATTGAAGTAATCCCAATTAGGCAAGCTACTAATTCTATTATCATTAAATTCATTGAGTCTAATATCTTGTCTATATTTGGTTGCCCATAAAAAATAATTACTGATAATGTTGTTGCCTTCAAGTCAAAGAGAATGGTGGACTTTTATCCCAAATACCATATTGTGTTAGGACATTCTATTGCTTATCATCCACAAGGGGAATGGTCTTGCCGAATCCTCCAATAAATCCTTGGTCAACATCATCAAGAAGGTTCTAGAGGTGAACAAGAAGAACAAGCATAAAAATCTCATCAATGTCTTATGGGCGGATAGGGTCAACACTAAAAAATCAATAGGTATGTCCCCTTTTCAGTTTGTGTATGGGATTGATATAGTTTTTCCTTCATCTCTTGGATAAGGAGACTAATGATATGCAAAGAAGGATAAATTAGATGACTCATTTACAACATACAAGGGAAGATGTTCTCCAAAACACATCTAAACTTTAGGAGAATATTAAAAATATTTATGATCACAAGACCAAGGAAGGCAATTTCAATCTAGGAGATGTGGTTCTTCAGTGGGATGCTAGAAATGAATAAAAGGGAAAACATGGCAAATTTGAAAATTTACGGAAGGGACATTAAAGAATCTTTCTTTTAGAGGAAGTAATGCTTTCTTATTGGAAGAAATGGATGGGGGAGATTATTCAAGAGGAGCAATCAACAGTAGGATTCTCAAGCACTACTTATCTAAAAGAGTTCTGAAAATTCATCATCATTGTATATATTGGTGTATTTTGTTTCCAACAATCTAAGTGGTTGTCATAGGATTTTGAAGCCTGAAAAGAAGGCCCTAAGGCTTCTTTGGTCAACTACTATTTTAGTTTTTATTTTACTTTTCAGTCATTGTCATGTCAAAAAATTAGTCAGTTTAAAGTCAAAAGTCTATTTTTCTGCATGTTGACTCCATTGCCCAATGGATAAGGCTACTAGGTCTATGGTGATCTTGACACCTCCAAGGAGCTATCATCCCCAACTAGAGCCAATGTTAGTGTCAGTGTTTTTAGGCTATCACTTGGATCAAATTTTCTTTTACAATTCTTGTCAGTACTATCGAAATCAAATTTTTTCATGTCACTAGGTTTACATAGTTAAATTTGATCATTGTTTGGTTGGTCTAGGAGTAGGTTCAGTCTTTTGAGAATTCACTCATGCTAGTCACCTATCACAATTCTATAAAAGTGTCATAATAAAGGAAATATAGCCATCATCATCATTTCATTCAGTTATCGGTCCTCCAATAGGTCATTAGGGTTTCCAAGGTCCATCATTTTCATGAATAAATCCAACATTGAATAGAGCATGAAAAGTAGCTCTTTGGTATTGATTTGTGAACTATCACACATTCATCATGTTTTCATGTTTGAAAACTTCTAGAAGAAGAAGTTAAAGTACTCAGGAATGTGAAAAGATAGCTCAAGTTTCAGTTTTAAAGGTGGCTCTGTTTTAAAAGTGAAAAAAATAAGTTTTCAAAGGTTTGTGGATCCCATTTAATTTTTCCTATATAAATTCAAAAGCCCCAAACTTGTCTTGTTTACCTCCCATTCACTCTTGTTTATCGAGCTCTCTTACCCAAAAGAGAGAAAAAGTTGATTTTTTAGGCAAAACACACAAAAATCTCAAGGCATTGCGCTCAGATACATTGCATTGCGCTTGGAAGCCTAACTCTATGCTTAGGGACACTGCATTGTGCTTGGGAACTACACTCGGGCTAATTGCATTGTGCTCGGGTTAGAGTGTCCAGAAAATGCCCAAATCTCTCCCAAAATCATTTTTCAAGATTGTTAACCTAATTTCATTGCTTCCTAAGCCAAGCAACAAGTAATCACATCATTGCACTTCCTTCCTTGTTTTTCAAAATCATCTCATGCTAACAATTTTTCCAATTAGGGTTTTGTAGCAAATTTTTCATGGAAAATGATAGGTTGATAATGGCCATTTTAATTTCATGGTTTTTAAACATGTAAAATGTTGCCCTACACCTATATACATGTTTGATAAGCTATTTAAACCATTCAATCGACCTCCAAACATAATTGTATCTCTCCAAAAGTGAAGCCCTAGTTCATTCCTAGGGGTTTTGGGCACTTTCACTAAAAATCTGGTTTTTCCTTCTCACAAGCATATCATTTCTCCATTGATTTTCCACCCATTTTCATCAACTCTCCATATTTCATTTCCACCTCTTTCAAACCTCCTTTACCATTTTTGTTGGCATTATGACACAGGTGTTGTCCTTGGTGGCAACTCACTCAGATGACAGATCACAGTACAACAGGTTAACAACATAGAGTTATAGATTAGACCTCAAAGAATGAAGAAAGAGAGGTATATGCAGGTTCACCATTGGCCAAGTTGCATGTACAAGAGGTCTCACCGTATTCAAGGTGCATATACCTTGGAAAACTAAATTTTTGGTCTGAAGTATTTGGTCCATGGTATTTTGATCCATGTTATTGGTCCAAGGTATTGGCCCTAGGTATTTGGTCCAAGGTATTGGTTCTAAATGGTTTTGGTCCATGGTATTAGGAAAGGCCTAAAACTATAAAAGGAGGAGAATATCATTAGGCTAAGACACTCAAGTATTGAATATTTGATGAAGAGTAAGATCTAGGATACATGTTATTGGGTTATGGTGCATAGCTGGATCTGAACTGAGGATGAACCTTAACGCTTGATAAAGGATAAGATCTAATGAGGTATCAAGATATTAAGACATGAAGTGAATTATCTTTCCGTGGTTTGATCATTTATCTGAATAACTAGCGCATGATGTAGTCTATAAATGTGATGATCTAGGTATGACAAAAGTCTAGAATTGTTGTAATATTTAAATCATCATTTACAGATTTGTACACAGGTTCACTTTAGAAAAGGTGTGTATACACGCTGGTTCTGTATATCAAAACATCTTATACATCGTAAATTTGATTTGCAGATTTGTATTAAGGTTCGCCTTGAGGAAAACCTATATGCACGTAGGTTCATCACATGGTAGTAGTGTATACCTTATAAGATATGTTCTGGCTATGGCTAATTCTATTTTCTGTTGCACTATTCTGGGTTCTGGCTTGGGTTCTGATTACTGTTTTTTGGTTACAACACTCCAAAAGATAAGATTGAAGGGTTGTTAAGTGATTGATTGATTTAGTTGTGGTTGGTTCAAAAGGAGATTGGTTGATGCAGATATATTTGATGATTGAATGATGTTGTTGATGGATCCAATCTGAAAATTTATGGAACATGGTCACTAGAAGAAAAGAGAAGGTTGTAGCCTTTTGTAGGCCAGCACCTACGTACTAGTAAGCATATCAGCTAGTACAAGAGCTAGGGGGTTGTAGCTCCCTTCCAATAGAAGCTGGAGAATGAGAGAAGGTTGTAGCCTTATGCAAGTAGAAGCCTATGTACTGGTATAATACTGCACCAGAACAAAAATTGTAAAAAGAATTCTCTTATTATTAAAATAATACAGACACGATTGCAGCAGGGGGTTTTCACCCACATTGGGTTTCCACCTTATATATTGTGTTCATGTGTGTGATTGTCTGTTATGTTTTTATTGAACCTATTTACTGTTTATATGGTTCTGATGCATTGATTAAAGATCAACATATGATGAATTAATTGAATCATAAGTTTGTTGGATATACACTAGTTGCCTTAAACACAATTGCATATACATGCAAGTTCCATTAACTGAAGTAGCATATATGAAACTAATTATGGAAATGAAAAATTATTGACTTGCTAATACTGATTCACCCCCCCCCCCTTATTATTATTTCCAACAATTGGTATCGAAGTGGGTCCTTTAGAAGAAGCTTGATCACTTGAAGGATGATCGATCATCATGAGTAATCAATAAAGAGAGGGATCCATCAGACCGCCAATCTTTGATGGAAGCAACTTCATTTATTGGAAGGTAAGAACCATAGCTTATGTTAAATCTCTTAGAATAGATGCCTGGGAAATCGTGGAAGGAGGATATACGTTTCCATCAGCAATTCCTTTAGATACGACAGGTAAAAAGCAATATGAAACCAATACCAAGGTTTTCAATACATTGTTGGGAAGTCTGTCACAATCAGAGTTTGTCAAAGTTATGCAGCTCAAATCCACCAAAGAAATATGGAACAAAATAATTCTAAGCTACGAAGGATATTCTCAGGTAAAACGTGCTAAACTGCAAACTCTCAGAGTTCAATATGAAACTCTCAAGATTCATAATGATGAAAGTATAGCTAGTTACTTCTTACGTATAGATAAGATTATTAATTGCATGAAGCATATGGGTGAAAGAATAAGGGAAGTCACTTTAGTTGAAAACGTTTTAAGATCCTTGTCTGCTAAGTTTCAATCCAAAGTATTTGCCATAGAAGAAAAGAAGGATCTACATACTATTACTATGACACAGCTGCATGGAATTTTAACTACCTTCGAGATGAGAAAAGGAGGTCCTTCAGATATGAGAGAAGCCACATTTAAAGCTTCAACAAAAGGAAAAGAATAAGTCAATGAATTAGGACATATTACAGAAGGAGAAGAAGAAGAAAACTTTATGAAGAACCTTCAACGGGGTTCCGGAAGATTCAGAGGTAAAATACCTTTCAAATGTTTTTCTTGTGGAAGAGTCAATCATTATGCTACCAAATGTCCTCATAAAGATAAATTTGATAAAGGTAAGGAATCTGCAAAATGGAATAGAAAACTAAGTGTAAGTAAAAAGAGCTATTATACTCTTGAAGATAGCGATGGTTTATCAAATAGTGATGAAGATGAAAAAAGTAATGACTACGCTGAAATTATTCTTATAACTATGATTGATCACAGAAGCCTCAATTCTGCAAGTAATGACTACAGACTTCTGATGGCTTATGAAGATGATGACTTTTTGGATGCTTTAGATGAAGATGACCTTTATGAAAAAATCTCTAAACTCAAATTCAGTTTAGAAGAAAAGCATATGATTATAGATACCTTGACATACCAACTTGCTAAAAGAGGAAAACACAATGAAAAACTAGAATGTGAAATTGTGGGTCTAAGAAAGGATCTTGAGAAAACAAAAGCTCTCAATTTTAGATTTTCTAAAGGATCTGAAACATTAAATGAAATTATCAAAGTACAATGTTCTCCTCTGATAAAGACAGGTCTTGGATATATTGAAGAAGCATCTCAAGCATAGAAGTTGTCAACCTCCACTAAAAGCTATCTTGATGCAACAAAGAGCAGTGAACAATTTGACACTTGTCAGCAAAGGCATAAAGCAAACCACCAGGTAAAACAGGGTCAATTTACTTCAAGGATGAACAGGAGCCACACTCAACCTCAGGTAAATCATACTACTTAAAAGATGATTATCAATAGAAACTACAATCACCAGGTCAGTAGATTCGATAATTGTAAGAACTTATTTAATAGTCAATGTTTCTCATGTCATAAATTTGGACACAAAGCTATTCAATGTGTTGCTTAGAAAACCATCATGACTAGAGAAGCACGAAATCAAAGGAATGTGATAGGGATCAAGAAAAGTTCCTATAATAACTTTTCTCTAATTGAAAATGAAATAGAATGCTCAATCTGTAACAACTTTGTCCATGAAGAATCTAAATGCAGGAGAAAAATTCGGGAAATATCTCAAAAGGAGAAAACTCTAAATCCCAAAAGATGGAGAAAGAAAGAACCATAAACAGAATGACGTGGTATAGCCTTGTATGCATAAGGACAAGAAAACCAGTGGTACATAGACAGTGGATTCTCAAAACACATGGCAGGTGACAGAGAAAAACTACACTCATATAATGCCTTAGAAAAGGAGAAGAGTGTCTCATTTCAAAACCACACTCTTGTTGTCATAAAAGGTAAAGACTCTATTTTCTTGAAAGAAAAGGTTGAACCTAGGAATGTTATGTATGTTGATGGCCTAAAGCATAACCTGTTCAGTGTGAGTCAAATGTGTGATCAAGGAAATGAAGTAGTGTTTCAATCAATTGGATGTGTTGTTCATGAGCCTGATATAGGACAAATCGTGATTAAAGGTATAAGAACTACAAACAACCTATACGTACTTAAAGGAGGACAACAACAGTGCTATATAAGAAAAAATGATGAAGATTGTCTATGGCACAGAATATTGAGGCATCTAAGTTTTTCTCAAATAAGAAAAACATGCAGATTCCAGACTATGCATGATCTTCCTGATATCAGCATTCCTGAAAATACTATATGCAAATCATGTCAATTTGGCAAGAAAACCAGATCGCACTTCCCTAAAAAGGAAGGATCAGCTAGTAAGCCTCTTGAACTTTTTCATACTGATTTATGTGGACCATCAAGGAAAAAGTCGCCTCGTGGAGAAGAATACTATATATTTATTCATTGATGATTTTTCCAGATGCGTTGCATAGGTCTTCTTGAGCATAAAGATGAAGCATTTGAAAAGTTTAAAGCCTTCAAAGCTTTGGCTGAAAATGAATCAATTCGCAAAATCAAATGCCTCTGATCTGATCGAGGAGGGGAGTTTACCTTAGATGAATTCTTTGACTTTTATGAACAACATGGAATAAAAAGGCAGTTCTCCACTGCAAGGACTCTTTAGCAAAATGGAGTGGTAGAAAGAATGAACAGAAATGTTCAATAGATGGCTTGAGCTATGCTATATGACTCTGGAACTCCTGCAACCTTCTGGGGTGAAGTTGCATTCGCTGTCGTCACTATTCTCAACCAAGAAAATGTTCAGGTAAACAGTACTCAAACTCCACATGAACTTTGGTATGGTACGACTCCTACTCTAAAATACATACAAGTTTTTAGAAGCAAATGTTACATCAAAAGGACAAACGAAAAACTTGGTAAGTTTGAACCCATAGAAAATGAAGGTATTCTTCTTGGTTACTCTTCCCGAAGTAAAGGATATAAATGTTATAATAAAATACACGGGAAAATTATTGAAAGTATTGATGTAGTGGTTGATGAAGCATTCAAAAATCCAAAACAGATAAAAACCGAAGATTATGAAGAAGATGAGGATTATCGTCCCACATCAAATCACACTAATTTTGAAGAAGAAACCAATGAAGCACCAGAAGAAGAGATAATGGTAGAAGAAAAGACTCTATCCAGGTATGTTCAGAAAAATCATCCAGAAACTTAAATTTTGGGATAGAAAGAGGTAGGTGTTTAGGTAAGAAGAATTATTACAGAAGCTGCTAGCTATCTAGTGTTACTATCTTCCACCGAACCTTAAAATGTAAATGAAGCATGCAAAGATGAATGTTGAGTCAAGGCCATGAATGAAGAACTTGAGCAAATTGAAAAGAATAATACTTGGGAATTTGTTCCTAGACCTCATGATAAGAATATCATAGGAACTAAATGGATATTAAAAAACAAGCTGAATGAAAATGGAGAAGTTATTAGAAACAAGACCAAACTTGTTTGTAAAGGATATTCTCAACAAGAAGGTATAGAGTTTGAAGAAACTTTTGCACCTGTTGCTAGACTTGAAGCCATAAGAATATCTCTTTCTCTTTCTAGTTTTCAGAAATTCAAAGTATATCAAATGGATGTAAAGTCTGCCTTTCTTAATGGACTCTTAGAAGAAGAAGTCTATATTGAGAAACTAGATGGATTCATTCTTGGAAATGATGCAAAACTTGTATGTAGACTCAGAAAGGCTCTCTATGGTCTAAAAGAAGCTCCAAAGGCGTGGTATTACCATCTTGACAAATATATTCATCAACAAGGTTTTTCAAAGAGTTCAGCTGATAGTAATCTATATACAAAGATTGATAATAATAAATTGCTAATACTTGTTGTTTATGTTGATGATATCATTTTTGGTAGCAATGAAGAAGCCATGAGTCGGAATTTTGCTTCGGTAATGCAACAAGAATTTGAAATGTCTCCGCTTGGTGAGCTTACATGTCTTCTTGGTCTACAAGTTCAACAAAATAAATATGGTATTTTTCTATCACAAACCAAATATCTCAAACAAATCTTGAAAAAATATGGCATGGAAGATTCTAAACCAGTATGTACCCCAATGGTAACAGGATGCACTCTCAGCTCAAATGATGAATCAACAGCTATACATCAACCAACTTACAGATCCATGATTGATAATTTTGTTTATCTAACAGGTATCCGACCAGACATCATGCATGCCATAAGAATAGTTGGAAGATTCCAAGAAAATCCAAAGGAATCACACCTTTAGGTAGTCAAAAAGATCTTCAAATATCTTCGAGGAACACAGAACTTTGGCTTGTGGTATCCTAGAGATACAGATCTTACACCTCATGCATATACAGATGCAGATTGGGCAGGAAGTGTTGATGACAGAAAAAGCACTAGTGGTGGTGCATTTTATATGGGTTCAAGGTTAGTGTCTTGGTTCAGTAAGAAACAAAGTTCAATTTCATTATCTACAGCTGAAGCAGAATGTGTGGTTGTAGTTTCTTGCTGCACACAACTACTTTGGATGATGCAAACATTGCAAGACATTCAGATCACCTGTACTCCACCCATCTCCATTTTATG
The DNA here is from genome assembly GCA_000404065.3 of Pinus taeda. Lineage (NCBI taxonomy): Eukaryota > Viridiplantae > Streptophyta > Pinopsida > Pinales > Pinaceae > Pinus > Pinus taeda. Next base: position 43,420 of record APFE031149074.1, read on the forward strand.
TGATAATACAATTGCCATAAGTATTTCAAAGAATCCAGTCATGCATTCCAAGACCAAGCACATACCCATCAAATATCATTTTATACGAGAACAAGTACTTGAACAAAAGGTCAAATGGGAGTATTTTCCTTCCGAAGAACAGGTTGTTGATATATTCACCAAACCACAACCCAGAGAGACATTTGAATATCTCAGATAGAAGTTGGGAGTAGTTTCTACATCATCCTACTGTTAAATCCTATCTGTTTCAAAGAAAGTTTGGTATACGCAAGGTTCATGAAGCGTAGTCATGTACATAGACTGGTATCTATGGATACAGTCACATATATGTTCATTTCAGGAAAAGCAGTGGGCCAGACTCAGGGAGAAAGGGGTCTAATATGGTTCAGTGGACTATCTTCTTTGCTTGATGATGGCTATAGTCTGTGGATGACATGTGGAAATATGTTGGTTGTCATAAGTTGTTGATAACTTGATGTATATTTGATTGATGATGATGCCTTGATAACTCTTCTATTATATGAAATGATCAGATCTGATAGTGATCATATGGCATAGGTTTAGGGGGAGAAAATGCTTCTAATAATGCATTGTTGACATTATCTTAGAAGATATTGGTACAGATTCACATAATTGTATTTTAATCAGGTGGAATAGGTTCAAGGGGAGAACATGGTTGCTAGTCCGGATGTTGATTGACTAATGTTGCTGATGATAGTTGCTAATGACTATCATGGTATTGTATAAGATATTTGGTCTCTGTTATATATGTGTCATGTATATTTTTAATGTAAAGGTCATGAAACAACCTATTTTGTTACCCCACTGTGCATGGGATGGATGAAGTAATGTTTCTTATTTTGACATGTATAAACACTTGGTATATCCCCACTTGGTTGGGTGGATGAGTCAAACTTGGTATATCCCCACTTGGTTGGGAGAAAGATGTATGTATGAGTCATTGGTGATAGGAAGGTCATTTATGATGTATGTATAGAGTCATGTTCTTCTTTTAGAAAATCTTGTTGCAGACCTTGCTTATATTCAGGAGGAACATGGAATCGTTCATGGAGCTCAATCAGCACACTTCAGCATATTAGAGAATTCAGCATGTGCTCAGGGGGAGCATGACCCTTTGCCCTTGATGACAAAGGGGGAGAGTGACTTGGGACTTGGGGTTGCATCAAGTCCAAAGGGGGAGATTGTTGGCATTATGACACAGGTGTTGTCCTTGGTGGCAACTCACTCAGATGATAGATCATAGTACAGTAGGTTAACAACACAGAGTTACTAATCAAACTTCACAGAATGAAGAAAGAGAGGTATACGTAGGTTCACCATCGGCCAAGTCATGTGTACACATGGTCTCATTGTATTCAAGGCACGTATATGTACACAAGCACTTTCACAAAAGGAAAGACGTGTATACCTTGGAAAACTAAATTTTTGGTCTGAAGTATTTGCTCCATGGGATTTTGATCCATGGTATTGGTCTAAGGTATTTGATCCAAGGTATTGACCCTAGGTATTTGGTCCAAGGTATGGGTCCTAAATGGTTTTGGTCCATGGTATTAGGAAAGGCCTAAAACTATAAAAGGAGGAGAAGATCATTAAGTTAAGACACTCAAGTATTGCATATCTGATGAAGAGTAAGATATGCATACAGGTTATTGGGTTATGGTGCATAGCTGGATATGAACCGAGGATGAACCTTATTTCTTGATAAAGGATAAGATCTAATGATGTATCAAGATCTTAAGGCTTGAAGTGAATTATCTTTATGTGGTTTGATCATTTATCTGAATAACTGGTGCATGTTATAGTATGTAAATGTGATGATCTGGGTATGATTGAAGTCTGGAATTGTTGTAATATTTAAATCATCATTTAAAGATTTGTGCGCAGGTTCACTTTAGAAAAGGCGAGTATACACATTGGCTCTGCATATCAAAACAATCTAGACATCATAAATTTGATTTGCAGATCTATACGAAGGTTCACCTTGAGGAAAATGCATAAGCATGTAGATTCATCTCATGGTAGTAGCGTATACCTTATAAAATATGTTCTAGCTACTTTAGTTTGCTATTGTAGTGTTATAGGTTCTGGTTACTGTTTTTTGGTTACAGAACTCTGAAAGATCAGATTGAAGGGTTGTTAAGTGATTGATTGATTCAGTTGTGGTTGGATTAAAAGGAGATCGGTTGATGCAGATATATTTGATGATTGAATGATGTTGTTGATGGACTCAGTTTGAAAATTTATGAAACATGGTCCCTAGAAGAAAAGAGAAGGTTGTAGCCTTCTACAGGTAGAAGCCTACATACTGGTATAAGACTGCACCAATACAAAAATTGTAAAAATAATTCTCTTATTATTAAAAGAAGACAGAGACGATTGTAGCAGGTGGTTTTCACCCACATTGGGTTTCCACCTTATATCTTATGGTCATGTGTGTGATTTCGTGTTCTATTTTTACTCCACCTGGTTACTATTTATATGGTTATGATACATTGATTAAAGATCAACGTATGATGAATTAACTGAATCATAAGTTTGTTGGATATACGCTAGTTGCCTTAAACACAATTGCGTATACACACAAGTTCCATTAACTGAAGTAGCATTTATGAATCTTATTATAGAAATGAAAAATTACTGACTTCCTAATACTAATTCACCCACCCTCTTAGTATTATTTCCAACAATTTTGTCAAATTCCACCTTCCCATCACTCCATTTTCCACTCATACCCCACAATTTTTCTCATTTTTCTGTCGTTAGGGTTTCTATCATTATGAAAGCAGAATCTTCACCAAAGAGGAAAAGACATCACAAGGGAAGGAAAATCCTCATATATGAGCCATCAAATTGCAGTGAAATCAACTCATATCCATTTATCAAATAGTGCTTTGAAGATGCACATTGCTTGGATTTCTGCAAAATGGTGAGTGAGGTGGGTTTTCATGAGCAATTAACAAATTGGGTGGCAAATCAATTCAAGGGTGAAAGTGTTGTTATTGTTGGTGTTGAATTCACTTTTCCAGTGGCCTCCATTTCATTTGCTATAGGGCTACTGAACAATGGTGAATATTTGTTCAAGGGGATGAGCCTAGATCTTGAGTATTATAGACCCTTCTTAAAAAAACCATACAGGGAAAACCATGCTCATGTTATGTCTTTTTGGTACTTATTGGAGAAGTATTCCCCCTTGATGAAGATTTTCATGAAGTTCTTTGCATGTGAAGAAAGATTCTCCAGATTGTATGCTTATCATATTCGCATCCTAATGCACTTTACCTGTCAGAAGCCACTCAATGTATGCAACTCTTATGCAGGAGCATTGCCAAAATGTCAGAGAGGATTAAAATGAAGAACAAGGAGCACTACCCTAGCCTTCTTCATCATAGTTTGATCAAGACTATAGTCCTTCATCAACTTGCAGAGAAAGGTATGACTTGGGACACTTTTTTGAAAAAAACTCTCAAATGGCATGAAACTAATGTGGTAGCTCAACCATCTAGCCTACCAAAATAGAAAATGGAAGTGGGGTCCTCTAGAAAATCAATGGAGAAAACCAAAGCACCTAAGCTTGAGGCGACTGAGATGTACAAGAGAGGAAAGAGGCTTGTGTTTGCTTCTCATGGTGAGAAAGGGGCCAAGCCTTCTACATCAACAAAACAAGGATTGATAGCATGGGATAAAGACATGGTTGAACATGAATTTGAACTAGTTGATTTAGAGTCAGAGGATTAGACTTCAAGCATGTAGCAGATGATCAGAGCTAAAGACTATCAGATAAAAGAGCTCACAGTAAACATGGAGAGATCAAGGCACATAATTGTGTTTCTAGAATAGGAGAATAGTCAACTCAAAATGAAGCAATTATTCATGGCAAAAGAGAAAACCAAGTTATTGGAGAAGGTTGGCAAACTCAAAGTAGTCATTGAGTCAAGTTAGCTTGAATGAACAAAAGGAAAAGGTAAGAGGAAAATGCCAAGAACAAATGGCCTAAAGAAGGCATTGCAAGAAGAAGAAAACACACTTTGTTGAATGAAGACCTAGACCAAGACGACAAAATTTCTCTTGAGGCCAATAAAGAGAAGGAGTATTGGCTCAACAAGGTGAATCAACACTTGGAGAAGCTTCTAGAGAAGGCAAACATTGACAACCAGCTTCTTAGGAATATGGCGCACCACTACCATGCTCAAAACATGATTGCTAATGTCAAGGTAAAGTAGCTTGAAAACAAGCCCAAAGAAGCCAAAAAGGAAGAAAAGGATGAAGGGAACTTAGAGATTGTTACTGAAGCATCTATGAAGGTTTAACAACATGCTTTTACAGCTCCTAGCCAAGTTCGAGCAAATTCTGAGTATTTTTTTATTTTTTGTGAATTTTGAAGCCAAATTCAGAAATTTAGCAGTTCCAGGAGCTCAATGCCTTGGCATTGTGCTTCTTCCTTAGGCATATATTTTAGGAAAAGTCTACATTTTTGGAAATATATTTCCATACTCTAAAAACCTATTTGCTCAGATTTTCCAGATGTGGCTCAGATTTTGAGAAAAGTGGAAAAGAGTGGAAAAAAACTAGCATTCTAGATCCTTTTTTGACACGCACTGCGGTCCTAGAGCAACCTTGGGAGCATGGTTTTTTTTAGGCCTTCCCATGGGTCATTTTCAAAAATTAAAAATTTAATGGAAATTGTACTTCAAGGGTTAGTTGACCATTCTCTCTCATCTTCATTTCAACCTTAGGAAGGCACCTGAAACTAAGCTCAAAGTCGGTGATGTGCTTCTACATTTTCTGATGTTTTAAATTGTAAATTTCACTGTGTAAAATTTCTAGTTTTGACTTTGACTTAGTCAAAGTCAATACTCTTTATGTAATGGCACTTTATTTGAGGCTAGGTGATGTAGGCATGAATACATGTACATGATAGGTTTCTTTTTATGTTTATTAGGCCTCATAAAGGAAGCAAACTCCTAAACAAACTCTCCAAGAAGTGTTTCAGTTTCACCTTCTCACTCTCACCTGTTGGTTGAGAGAATCTTGGAGTCAAATCCTCCACCAAGGAATTCGACCCTTGAAGGTGTGCAAGTGGTATAAGAGAGTCTATATGTATCATTTGTCTTTCAGAGAGAAGGGTTGGAATTTTTATGGAGGAGGCTTGCATATAATCATCCTTTCAGCTAATATAGAGACAATTGTAGCTATTTTTAAGGAACTCTAGCCCAGTGAGTTCATGGTGTTTGTTCTTCATTTTATTTGTTTTTTAATGGTTAAAACATGTTTATCTACATGATATCTCTTCTTTTTATGGATTCCTTATAGTGAAATATATAGAATTCTTGTTTCTCAAGCTCTGTTTATCTGGTTTTCATAGTTATGTTTATGTATTCCTAAGCTAATGAAATCATGTTCACTTATGCTCATTAGTTTCTTTTGCACTTTCTCTTCTATAATACACTGACAATATTCTAAATACACCATGGTATTCTGATATCTACCTCCTTTCCATATTTTCTCCTGCACTCCTACAACTTAGACCTATTTGTGGCTCCAAACCCAAGTCCAGTAAACCCTAAAATAAATTTTCACCAACGCATAAACAATTATATAAATCTAGCCTTAAACTTATTTGCTTTAATTTCATTTCATTGATAAGAAACTTTAAGAGATCACTCTCATGCTCGGTAGGGCTAGCTACTAAGCTGAAGTGGTTTGAGGTTACCCTTCTTGATCTCCTTTTTAGCCTAGGAAATTGTAAGGACTAACAGGGTGGAACAACAACAATCAAAGATTTAGAAACGAGGGAGAATAAGGCAAAGGTGTTTCTCAAATTGTCTGAGAAATATTACATTATTCCTCACCTTCGATATTGTAAGGCTACAATAGACATCTAGACAACTCTTAAAGACTTGTATGACATCAAGAACACAAATCACCTATTGTTTCTAAAGAGCAAGATTCTCTCCATTAAAATGGAGGAGAATGAATTAGTAGCAACGTTCATCTCTCATATCAAGGAGGTTAAGAATAAGCTAGCTGACATTAGCAAAACAATATCAGATGCTAATTTGGTCACAATTACCATGAATGGTATGACTGGTGACTATCAGATGTTCATCACTGGGTTGAATGCGAGTGAAAAATCCCCCAAGTTAGAAGAATTGACAGGGATCCTAATGCAAGAGGATGAAAGGCACATGACCCCAAAACCCTAGAGCTCAGATCTTTCCCTAGTGGCAAAGAAGAAACCCTTCAGAGGAAAAACAAATGTAGCACAGAAAAGTGGAGGAGCCCCAGAAAGAAATTTGCCTCCATCTCAAGGTATGTCTCCAAATAGAAGTGATTCAAGACAAAAATGTTTATATTGCTGTAAATTTGGTCATATGGCTAAAAATTGTCGAAAGAAGAAGTTTGATGAAGGTCAACAGAGACACAAGAATCATGTAGGCCATTTGGTTGATGCAGATTAGAATTTGAGTATCATATTGTTTGTATCTGATTCTGTGTTATCAATTAAGGAGGATGAATCAGAAATATGGTTCATGGACTCAAGAGCCTCCTCCCATATGACATGTAAGAGGAAATGGTTTAAAATTTTTAGATAATCTACCACTGGTACGAAGATCGACCTTGGAGATGATACAGGGTATGAAATCAGGGATATGGTGATCTCCCTGTAATACTACTTGATGGAAACATTAGGCATATTCATGATGTTATGTATATACTCAGGATAAAAAAGAACCTAATTTATGTATCTAGAATAACAGATTAGGATCTTAAGGTTGATTTCTTTAAATCTTATTGTGTAATTAAATATATGATGGATTGTATGAAGTCCATTGCAACAAGTGTATGTGTAAGAGGATTATATAAACTGGGTGTCAGAAGTGCATCACATCAAGCATTGGCATCACCAGCCATGTCTACAAAGAATATATCACATCAGAGATTTTGACATATAAACTTCAATGACCTAATACTTTGACAGAAAAAAAGGTATGGGTGAATGGTCTTCCTGTTTTGAAGAGTATGCATGTTGACTGTGAAGCATGTGCCCTTGGTAAATTACATAGAGATGCATTTCCTGCTATTGTTGATAGGAAGCAGAGTGATATACTTAAACTTGTACGCACTGATATATGTGAGCCAATGTAAACAAGGTCGTTAGGAGGGGCCTACTATTTTCTTATTTTTACTGATGAATGTACAAGGTTCACCTAGGTGTATTTCCTCAAGCCGAAAAGTCATGCTTTTGAATACTTCAAGCACTTCAGAAGTATGATTGAGAAGCAAACAAGAAATTTCATCAAAATTCTTCGCTCAGACCAAGGTGGAGAATTCAAGAAGGGTGACTTCATCAAATAATGTAAAGAACATCAAATACAATAGTAGTTCACAACACCCTACACTCCTCAGCAAAATGGGGCTGTGGAAAGGAAAAACAGAACCCTCATGGAGTGTGCCCATAGTATATTGAAATGTAAGAACATTACCAATGGTTTTTGGGGCAGAAGATGTAAACACTATAGTGTATCTTAAGAATAGGAGTCCTACTAAGTGTTTTGATTATAAGAGTCATTTCAAAGAATTGTTTGGCTTCACACCTATAGTAAGTCATCTTAGAGTCTTTGGATGTAAGGCTTTTTCTCATGTCTTGAAAGAAGATAGGAAGAAGTTAGATTCAAAAACCATTAAGTGTAGTCTTGTTTATATTGCAGTGAGTTTAAGGCTTATAAATTGTTTAATCCTTCTACTGATAAGGTGTTTGCAAGTAGATATGTGGTATTCCATGAATAGGTAGATGATGGGAACCCTATTTGGAGTGATGAAGAATGTCATGTACATTTACTATTAGAAGAAGGTGATGAAATCGGGGTCGGTGAGTAGCAACACCAACAACAACAACAACAACAAAAGAACAACAGGAGAAAGAAGAAGTGGATGATCAAATTAGGTTTGAAACCAGTCCACAAAGGGGAGATCAAAATAGGTTTGAAGCCACTCCACCACTCAGAATATCAATCAGGCAGATACAATTTCCAGCCAAATATAGGGATCATGCGCTCATTAGTGGTATGTTGAACATTTCTGAACCTTCTAATTTTAATGAAGCTAGTCAAAGTAATGAATGGAGGGAAGAATGTAGGAGGAATATGAATCTATCATTAAAAATAATACCTTGGATTTTCTTCAGATTCCTAAAGGTAAAAGACTCATAGGGTGAATATGGCTATACAAATTAATGTTTAAAGCAGACGGATCTATAGATAAATATAAATCTAGGTTGGTCACAAAGGGGTATTCCCAAGAAGAAGGTATAGAGTATGAGGAAAACTTCACCCCAGTAGATAAAATAAACACAATTAGAATGATTATTTCATTAGCTACTAAACACCACTAGAAAATAGACCAATTAGATGTAAAGTTTTCTTTCTTAAATGGAGATCTGAAAGAGGAAGTATATCTAATGTAACGAGAGGGATTTTTCAAGAAAGGGGAAGAGAATTTAGCATACAAATTAAAGAAGGCTTTATATGGCCTAAAACAGGCTCCAAGATCCTAGTATGACAAAATATATTCATTCTTTCTTAAGCATGGATATATGAGAAGCAAAAATGATCCTAACTTGTATAATGTGTATGATAATGAGGGGAAGATTGTATTGATTTATTTGTATGTAGATGGTATTATTATGACAGGAAATGTAGACAAACTCATTGAAGAAATCAAGCAACAATTATCACAAATGTTCAAAATGAAAGACCTTGGAGAACTGCATTACCGTTTGCACTTAGAAGTCTGGAGAGTTTCAAGCCAGAATTTCTTGTCCCAAGGTAAGGATGTCAAGAGTTTGTTGAACAAGTTTAAAATGGATTAGTGTAAGGTTGAATTTGTACCACTACATCAGAAAAACAGATTACAGGTTAATGATGGTTTGAAAGAGGCAGATGCAACAATGTACAAAAATCTAGTTGGGAGTCTCATCTATTTGACTACAACTAGGCCTGATCTGGCTTATGAAGTTAGTGTATTGAGCTAGTATATGTCTCAACCTCATGATAACCATTGGGTTGTAGCAAAAGGAGTGCTAAGGTATCTACAAGGAACCTTAGATTTTGCCATTTTATATTTTGATTCATTTGATGTTAGACTGTCAGTATTTACAGACTATGACTGGGCAGGAAACTTGGATGATCAAAGATCCATTATAGGATACACCTTCAGCATTGGATCCAGGGTCATTTCATGGTGTAGTAAAAAGGATCATATTGTAGCCTTATCCTCGGTATAAGCAAAATATCAAGCCATGTGTGCAGAAATATGTGAAGTAGTTTGGTTACGAAGACTTCTCTAAGATACAAGAGAAGAGAAAACAGAAGCCACGACTATCAATTGTGATAATCAAAGTTTTATCAAACTTTCTTATAATCTGGTGTTCCATAAAAACTCCAAGCACATAGATACATAGTTTCATTTTTCAGGGAAAAGGTGTATTCAAAGAAAATATGTGTTGAATATTGTAATTCATGTGATAATGTAGCTGACATATTTACTAAGCCTCTTAGTAGAATCAAATTTGAATTGTTAATGGAAATGTTAGGAATACTTGTGAACCCCTTTCTCCATTAAAGGGGAGCATTGAAGATAATGGAGAATATGTAAATATGGAGAGATTCGGTTCATTAGAGCCTTAGATTAGGAATTAGTTCCTAATTCTTATGTAGTTGTTCTAACTTCCCTAGACATGTGAACACTATATATATTTTTTATTGTAAGATGATTTACGGAGAGCGATCTACTAGAGGTAGTCTCTAGGTGGGAGCTCCTCGCCTATGAGCTATCCAATTCATCAATAAAGTTGATTCTTCAATTTTTTAACATATATCAGCGTCTTTAGCCTTAATAATGAGTAAGAAATGAACGTTTTACTTCATATTGGGATCTCTCATCATTTACATGAAATTTGGCTAATTAAAGGGGAATTGTTAGAAAGGAATTATAACATTGAATTTTAGTATTGCATCTGTTACAAATATCTAAAATTTTTATTTCCATCAAGTTGTAAATATTTCATAACTTGAAACTTTAAAAAAATCGAGTTGTTCTATGATTGGTCATGAAAATTTTTCTTTAAAAAGTGAATATTATTATGAAGCTTTAGCATCTTTTAACTTCAATTATCATCCATTACTCTTAAGGAGTGAACATACCTCACCATCTACTAATTTTAAAAAGTTTAGAGTGTAGTTCAAAAATATATAAAACTTGAAAGATAAGAGGTCTCATTACGAGCCGACTTACCGTGATCATAGGAAACCAATGATACTGAGATTATCATGGCTGGTCACCATACTAGGATAATGGCTTGTTGCTAAATAACTATAAGACAATAGGTATCGTCATGAGTCGGCTAGTTGAATATCATTATAACTTGTGAATGGCATTGTCATTATCTCATTACCGAGAAAGGACAATGGCTTTCAAGTAAGCTTTAAAACAAAAAATTTAAAAGAAAAAACTAATACCTTTAAAATTATTACTATAATTGGATGTGATACTAATACATTTTGGTTAAAAACCTTGTCGAGGCTATGGACACCTGTTGGCAATAGTGCCTCTACCAGTGACAAAACATTAATCTTAAAATCTAAGCTTCTATAGCTCTTAACTTTATATTTACAAATGATTAAATGACTAACAAAGACAATAAAGTTTTTCCCCAATAACAAGTTATGAGGTGATTTGCAAAATAATGACTTCTTTCCTTCAGAGTAATCTTTACCAATAAAAAATTCAATAATTTTTACCTTTCTAAGTCTTTTCTTTATTATTTAAAATTTCATTTTTGTTTATAGAGATAATTGTTTCACCCAATATGTCACCAATTGTTGTAGTACTCAACAACTCCCCATTAATTTTTATGATAGCTGAACTAATAAATAATGGGGACCCTTTTAAATTTTGATAAAGTTCTTTGGTTCTAATAAAATAAGGAAATTTTTAGTTCTTGTCCCCAAAACACCTTTGAATAAGAAATCTCCCTTATTAGAGTTTTCATATTAGAGATTGGCCTCATAAGTATTAAACATTACTTATAGTAAATTCGTGATAAACACTTTTCCCCGACTATAACTTTCTGATATTTTAAGCCCAAAGTAATATAAACATGACTTTATGATATAATAAATAACATCATGGACCCACAAGTTTGACATGTGGTATATTGGAGCTTCCATATATCAAAACTTTAAAAACAAGCTCCACTTTAAAACCTCTGATCCTTCGATCCTTCAATGTTCTAGTACTTTGATACTCTAACATCTAATACCTATGATGTCTTGATATCCCAATATCTTGCTATTATATTATCCCTCATGCTCCAATATTTGCCTTCTTTCCATATATCAAAACTTTTCTATCAAGAGGTACTCTTTTAAAAATATCTTATATTGCATCCCCAATACAAAATATTTGATACGTCTTCCTGCTCAAAACTCATAACCATTATATCTTTGAATAATTCCTATCAAAAGGTAAGTATATCGAAATGTTTAAAGGTGTTTTCCTAATATTTCCCTGATAAAAAAATCCTCTGCTATGTAAACATTTGTAGAGCCTGTTGTACATGGAGCCTGATTATCTTCTGTATACAAAGGTATCTCCGCATTGGACCCTAGTTCG
>APFE031149074.1:70833-116139 GCA_000404065.3 Pinus taeda
AGGCTACCGACTGCACTTGCATATGGAACACAGGACATGTCCTCTTCCTCTTCTTGTGTCTTGGGACACTGTTTAGCAGATAACCTCACACCTACAGGAATAAGAACCTTCACCGATTTACTATACTACATATTAAACCTGTGCAATATTGTCTCGACATACTTCCTCTGGTCTAACCAAAGGTTCCTGTTTCCCCGATATCTTTTAATTTCCATGCCCAAAATATAGTTTGTAGCACCAAGATCTTTCATGTCGAATTTGGAGGACAATTGGGTCTTCAAATCCTGGATAATTTCCTTTTCATTTCCAACGAGCAACATATCATCCACATACAAGACCAGATAAATAACACGGTCTCCAATTAATTTAAAATACACATAGTGATATTCTTTGCTTCTAGTGAAGCCAAGTCCCCATATAAATGTATCATATTTTTGATACCACATCCTTGGTGACTATTTTAACCTATACAGAGACTTCTTTAACTTGCATACCAGTTCTTTCTTACCCTTCACTGCAAAGCCTTCAGGTTGCTTCATGCATATTTCCTCTTCCAGATCCCCGTGAAGAAATGTTGTATTCACATCCATATGTTCTACCTCAAAATCAAAAGCAACATCAATAGATAAAAGTAATCTAATAGAAGTTACCTTGGCAAGAAGAGAAAAAATATCACCAAAATCAATTCCTGGCACCTCGGACTAATCTTTTGCTGCCAACCGAGCTTTGTATTTCTCCACCTTTCCTTCTGCATTTGTCTTCTTCTTGAACACCCATTTGTTGCCAATGGGTTTCCTTCCAGCCAGCAACTCTACCAAATCCCAAGCATCATTTTTGTGCAAAGATGCCATTTCATCAACCACGACCTCTTTCCAAGGTTTTCCATCCTCTGAATCCATTGCTTCCTTCATAGTTCTAGGATTATCATCATTAATAGACAAAGAAAAATTTGAACAGAAAACATATGGACTATACCTTTCAGGTTGCCCTCTTTCTCGAACTGATCTTCTCACAGCCAAAGTTTGTGGCTCTTCATCTTCTAATTCCTCCTCTACTATAGAGTCTAATTCTTCCTCCTTTAGCTCAAACTCTATATTCTGAGGTTCCTTTGGTTGGAATTCATGTTTAATAACATATTTCACCACTCTGAACACCACATCTCAACTGTACATAACCTTCCTTGTTACTGGGTTCCAAAGATTATAACCCTTTAAATCATCCTTATACCCAATAAAGATGCACTTTTCAGATTTACTATCCAACTTGATTCTTTTCTCCTTTGGAACATGTACATATGCATCACATCCAAATACCTTTAGATGTGAAAGAGAGGGTTTCTTACCGGTCCATACCTCTTGTGCAGTCTTATCCTCGAACGTCGCTGAAGGTGACCTGTTGACTAGGTAACATGCAGTATCCACCACCTCTGCCCAGAATTCTTGTCCTAACCTGGCACCACTGAGCATGCTTCTTGCCCTTTCCATCAACGTCTTTTTCATTCTTTCTGCAACTCCATTTTGTTGAGGTGTATATGGAGTAATCTTCTACTGTTCTATACCACACTTCTTACAGAATTCTTCAAATTCCTTACTGCAAAATTGTCCACCGTTATCTGTCCTTAACACATTTATCTTCTTCTATGTTTGGTTTTCCACCAGAGCCTTAAATTCTTTAAACCTGTCAAATATTTCAGCTTTCTTCTTAAGGAAATATATCCATGTATTCCTTGAGAAGTCATCTATAATTGATACATAGTACACAAACTTACCCAGTGATGGAACCTTCACAGGTCCAAACACATCACTATGTACAAGCTCTAATATATGTTTCACCCTCATACCACCAAAGGGGAAATTAACCCGATTCTGCTTCCCATATGCACAATTTTCACAAAAATCAAAATCCAGAGAGCTATTTCTCATACCTTCTACCATACCTTTACCATGAAGTATTTGAAGACCCTTCTCTCCAATATGTCCAAGCCTTTGATGCCACAGCATGGTCTTCTCTCCAGATACCACTAGATTTTCTGCTCCACTTTTAGGAACCACAGAATTGTTGCATCCATCAACAACTATGCTACCTTACAACTTGTATAGAGTTCCAATCCGAACTCCCCACATCAATGCCAGTGCTCCCCAAACCATCTTGCAGGTATCCTTTTCAAACACTGTTTTTACACCTGCATCATCCAATTTGCTTTCAGAAATCATATTTATGTCCAATGCAAGAATATGCAGAACACCCAGAAGTGTTCTAACCCTTCCACCTTGCAACTTCAACTTTACTTTTCCACGACCAACAATTCTAGCCTTCCTATCATCCCCTAAGAAGACATCACCACCATTGTATTTATCATACTCGCAGAACCACTCTCTATGGGGAGTGAAGTGAAAGGATGCACTTGAGTCAATCAACCATGCCTGATGATCTACATGTGTACTTGAAGAAGCTAGGTACACATCCCTACCTTCATTTGAGGTGCTTTTTGCCTCTGCAGAAGGAGCATCAACAAATCCCTTTCCTTTGTCAGGAGCTTTAGATTTACAGTCCCTTTTGTAGTGCCTTTCCTTTTCGCATTTCCAGCACACAACCTTTACAGGTTTTCCTTCAGATTTAGATCTCGCTCTAGATTTAGATCTCCCACTCGATGACTTATTTTTGTTTCTGTTCTAGGACCGTCCTCATACAGACAAGGCATCACCATTCTGGCTCTCCATATTTTTCTGTCTCATTTCCTCCGTCAGTAACGATGAGACTATTTCATCAAACTGCAAGGTAGTTCCATTGCTACCTATTGCAATAACTAGACTATCCCATGAATCTGGTAGAGAACACAACAAACTAATGCAGTTATCTTCATATGAAATTTTAATATCACTAGATGCTAATTGACTTACCACAGTATTAAATGCATTCAGATTCTTTGTCACCAAGTCTGCATCTTTCATCGTCAGGTTATACAACTTTTTCCATAGGAATAGTTTATTCACCAGAGACTTAGATTGGTACAAAGTCCTCAACTTGTCCCACAAAGCCTTCATTATAGCTTCCCCTGATACATTCAACAATACTAAATCTAAGACACACAATCGTATTGTGCTCTTTGCCTTCTAATCCAACTTCTTCCATTCTTCATCGAACACTCCTGTTGGTTTAGTACCCGGATCTACCATGATCCACTGATATTTATCCACCAACAGATCCTCCATCTTGAGTTTCCACAACTCAAAATTTTGACCATTAAATTTCTCGATCTCTATATTTCCACTGCTTTCCATCTTCTTTCACCACCATAATCGATCTCATAGATGTCCCACTGAACAAGGTCTACCACAAGCTTGAGTGAAACCCCTCAGCATCAAAGGTGTCCCCTTGAAGCCAAAATAGCTCTGATACCAAATGTAGGTTTAAACCCCATACATAAATTACCTGCATATGAATTCTAAAACATAGAAAATAAACAATGCGAGATCATAACACATAAAACACATATACACAGAGATTTTCCCCTGGATCCCAAAATCGGGACTACCAGCTTGATTTTTCATTATGTTCCTTTTAATGTTATAATACATATTTATACATGCTGAAGCATCCAATACCATGGACCGAAAACCATCGCGTCCAATACCTTGGACCAAAAACCATCGCATCCAAAAACATGTGCCAAAATCATGCACAAAACCATAGGTGGGTCCTCCAATCCTAACATAAGGTCAAAAACCAAAATTTACGCCTCAAACCCACTATGAGTCCCCCCCCCCTACTACACAATCGGCGCAACGAAGGGGGGCTCTACCCCCCCTCTAACCCCCCGTTATCTATGTGGGATAGTCATCGAAAGAATATAACACAACCAAACAATCTACATACAATAGCAACATTAGTTTCCACCATTTTGTTTCTTATAATAAACATAATGATGAAAATGACATCTAGTATAATGTTGTTCAAACATAAACATGTCAAATTTTAGATATCATTGCCTCAAAGCCTATTTTAGGCCATACACACTCTTCTTCAACCTGCACACCCATTTATTCTTCCCTTTGACCTCATACTATTGTGGTTGCTTCATATATATTTCTTCCTCCAAATCCCCATGGAGAAAGATCATCTATACATCTAACTACTCAAGATGTAAATCTTCTGTTACCACTAGACTTAAAATAGTTCTGATTGAAGTCATTTTAACACCAAGGAGAAAAAACTCATCAAAGTATATACCTTAATTTTATTCAAACACCTTCACCACAAGTCTAGCCTTATAGCTTTATTTACCTCCATATTCTTCCTTCAACCGTAAACCCAATTATTCTACAATTTTGTTTTACCTACAAGAAATGTGACTAAGTCCCAAGTCTGGTTATGAATCAAGGAGTCCACCTATTCTTCGATGGCTTGCTCCCACTTCTTCCTAGTTTCTACATGAATTTCTTCTTCATATATTTCTGGTTAACCAGAATCAATCAACAATACATAATATAATGAAGAAGAGTATCATTCAACGGGTCTACCTATCTTGGTAGACCTTATAACACCACTTGTAGGTGTTTGAGGTGCATGTTGATGTTGTGGTTGTTGTTGTTGTTGTGGATTCCTATCATTATGATTTTCAAGGAATTTTACTTTTTTTGTGATCTCATCAAGCACCATGTATTCTTTATTTTCCTTTTCTTGTTTCTTTCCCTCCATCTGATCCTTATACAAGGTATTTTCATTGAATATGACATCTCTGCTCCTAATGATTTTTTTTATTATCATAATCATATAAGTGATAACCAAAATCATTAACACCATATCCAATAAAGGTACATTTCTTTTATTTTTCCTCAAGATTTTTTATATTTTATTTATTAATGTGAGCAAAGGTTTCACAACCAAAAGTGCTTAAAAAATAGTTGTTTACTTTTTTAACTATCCATTCCTGCTCTGGAATACTACCAGCCAAGGAACTTGAAGGCTCTCTATTTATTAGATAAACAACACTATATACAACATCTACCCAAAATTGTAAGGAAAATCCTACATGCAATATCATGCACCTTGCACACTCCATGATTATCCTGTTCATCCTTTTTTACAGAACATTTTCCTGTGGTGTTCGTGGAACTATCTTCTCCTTATGAATCCAATGCTCTAAACAATAGTTATCAAACTCTTTGTTGTAGTATTCACCTCCATTATCTAATCTGAGACACTTCAACTTCTTTCTTGTCTCATTCTCAACCAAATCTCTCCATTTCTTGAAAGTATCAAATACATCAGATTTATTTTGAATACAATAAATCAATAATTTCTAGTTGCATCATTAATAAAAGTAACATAATAGTGAGAGACACTAAGAGATGATACCTCAACAAGTCCCCATACATATGTATGCACAAGCTCTAATTTTTCGCTTTTTGTTTCCATCCCAACTCTAATAAATCTAACTCTCGTTTGTTTTCTGTAAACACAAATTTCATAGAAA
This sequence comes from Pinus taeda, assembly GCA_000404065.3. Lineage (NCBI taxonomy): Eukaryota > Viridiplantae > Streptophyta > Pinopsida > Pinales > Pinaceae > Pinus > Pinus taeda. Next base: position 76,310 of record APFE031149074.1, read on the forward strand.
TCAAAATCAACATGTTTTAAACCTAGCAACAAATTTCTTAATTGAAGAATTTACATCCCTTTCTAACTCGTGTGCCCGAGCCTATCATGCCACAATTCTTTAGTGAAAAATTTGCATCCCTTTCTAACTCTTGTGGAGTTCAAAGGATTGACAGAATAATAAATACCATTACATAAATACAATGTACCAACCTTTTGTCCTTTAGTGACCTTACGATTACCAGGGCTCCTTTAGTGACCTTCTAGATTTTGTTTGTGAATGTAGTTACACAGCCTTCACCACCTAACTGCCTTGTTGAAATTATATTTTTCTTTAGATTTGGAACATGCATTAGCTCCTTTGATAGCCATTGCTTTCCATTTTGATGATTCATAAAAACCTTACCCATTCCAATGATTTTACAAGGTTTATCATCACCCAAACGAACATGTCCAAAATCTACTTTAACCTAGTCATGAAAATGTTTCTTATCAGGTGTAGCATGGAATGAAGCCCCTAAATCACCCACCCAGACATCAAAAATATTTTCTAATGAAAGAATCAAATCATATTGCAACACATCACCTGTCACATTCACTTCATCATTGTTCTCTTATTTTCCATCTCCTTCTTTTCCTTTTCGAGATTTGTAGTCTTTCTTTAGGTGTCCTTTCTTCACACATTTCCAGCACACTATCCCTGATATGGATTTAGATCTTCCTTTTTGTGTCTTACTGCAATTTCCTTGGCACTTTCCTCTTTCCATTTCTCTTCCCCTAGTCTCTGCAATCAAAGCATTACCTAGTGTCTCACCAAATCTTTTCCATCACATTTCCTTGCTAAGGATGAGACCAACAACATCATTAAAGTTTAAAGTACTAGATCCAAAGACAGAGTTACTAATAGCCATAACTAAGCCACTCCAACTTCCTAACAATGAGCACAAAAATAAAAGAGCCCTAGCTTCATCATCAAAATTTACCCCTACAAAACATAACAAACTAGTAACCTTGTTAAATTCATTTAATTGATCAACAATAGATGTGCCTTCTAAAATTTTTATATTAAATAGAAAGTCCATAAGAAATACCTTATTTGAGGCTGAGGATTTTTCATATATTTTAGCCAATTTCGTCATTAAACCTTCTGTTGTCCTTTCCTTTGAAATATTAAATCCTACTAACGCTTCCAAACATAGTCGTATTGTTCCTAGTGACTTTCTGTCAAGAATATCCCATCCTACGTCCATCATACTCATGAACTTCTTTGATTTTCCACTCAATGGTAGGTATAGATATTTTTGATACAGATAATCTATTATCCGCATCTTCCACAGTTGGTAGTTTTTGTCGTTAAACTTCTCAACCCTAAACCCAATGTCTTTTTCCATTGCTCCCACTCGCACTAGGAATCTTTCTCTCCTCTGCGTTTATCATCCAAATAGACCTTTGGCTTTAACACCAGTTGTTAGAAATTAATTAATAGAGCAATTAAAACATAAAATATTGTCGAAACAAAATTAAAAAAATACATAAAAAGAGAGGGACACAAATATTTGTGGCTCACCCAATATGGGCTACATCCACGGAGAAACATCTAGTCCTTCCTTTTATATTATCCATCAAAATGAAGAGATACAACCTACAATAGATCTATTTTATTTCCTCTTCACTCTCACACATTCTCCTCTCTCTTTCTCGCTTAGAATCATAATACACAACCACAATACAATTCCCTTATATAAACCAAGGGTTTCCTTCTAGAGCAAAAGGATAACCCTAATTTAACATAGCTTCTATTGTCAGATCATCTGCCTAATGAATGGCCCACATTGACTATGAAATTACAATATTTTACAATGAAAATTCACCACTAGGGGGGCTCGAAAAGGTCACCATTCCTCGCTTCCAACGTGACCGAAAAAAAAACCTATGAACAATTAAGAAGATAATAAAGCTCCACAACCAAAAACTTCTAGCTTTTGGAAAGAGTTATTTGCAGGTTTGGGTACAAAGTTGGCCTTTATTACATCTTATCATCCAAGGATAGATGGAAATATAGAGAGGGTCAATTGAATTTTGGATGACACATTGAGGATGACATTATGCACCAATAACGGAAGTGGGAAGAGTATATACCATTGGATGAGTTTGCTTACAACAATGGGTATCAGGAATATTTGAAGATGAGTCTGTTTAAGGCACTTTCTGGGTGGAGTTGTAATACTCCTATCCGTTGGAGTGATCTGATGAACTAGGTGTTGATCAGATCATATATTTTGGTAGACATGGAAAATGAAATGAAGGCTATCAAGTAAAATCTAAAGGCATCACATGACATGCAGAAAAGTTATGTAGATCGGCACAGGGTATTTAAGGATTTTTAGGTTGGAGAACATGTTTACTTGTGCATCTAGCCCAAGAAGAGATCCTTTAGGATTGGGTCATGTGTGATGTTGGCACCTTAGTATTATGGTCCTTCCAAGATTTTTGAGAGAATTGGACCAATAGCTTGCTGACTTGCACTTCCTTCGATAGTGAAAGTCCATGATGTTTTCCATGTGTCATTGTTTAAAAGATATGTGAAATATGTTGATCATGTTATTAATTGGTCTATATTGTAGGTGGAGCCATAAGGATAATTATAGTTGGAACCTAAATGCATTTTACAACAAAAGATGCTCATGCACAAGAATTGAGCAATCGAGCAAGTTAAGGTGCAGTGGAAGCACTTTGGGCCCAGTGAAGCTACATTGGAGATGGCTGATGAAATGTGGTCTATGTATCCTTCTCTATTCATTATTTGAGTGGATTTATTTTGGTATATGTTTTGATGTTGTATTTTAGTTATGTATATATATGCATATGCATGTATATACTTGCATCAAACTTTGTTATAAAACTCCAATAAGCAGTGTGGTGTTCATGATATGTTGGTTATGTCTACACCAATATGATATGATGTAAATGTTGTATCAAGATGTGTTATAAAGATCCATGGGAAGGATGTGTTTTGTTGGTTTATAGGTGTCATTGAAACCGAGGAAGGTGTTCCCACAATGGGGAGGGTTCTCTAACAACCTTGGTTAAAAATCCATGTAATAAATCTAATAAAGAAAAAATAAGACCAAGGTCATCGGAAACATATTCCAAGATGAATTTTTGGAAAAACCATAGTACTTGTGATTAATAAATGGGTACGGAAATTGAAAAAGGCAATGGAAAAGGAAAACATGCATTAGTTGGAATTTTATTTGGGAAAATAATGGAAAATAGGAGAAAATGAAGGTGAAAGGTCACATAATTGCTTGTGAGGAAAATGGAAGGAAAAATAGATGAAAATGAATAAAATCGAGACCTTAATGATAAAAAGGCATATGAGGATGAGTTCACAACACTTTTTCAATTTTATCTTGGAGACCTCTCTCTCTATTCTCTCTTTCATACTCTTACACACTTAGATTTTTCTTGGAGCACCATTGGAGGATTTTGGGCACATGGTGGATTTGGGGCAAGAAGAAAAAGGAAAAGAAGGAAAGCATAAGAGGACAACAGGATCAATAGCTACAATTGGTTTTCTTTACAGGTACTGAGTTTCATATATGACTTCCTTTCTAGTCTTGGCATGCATGGCATATGCATGTGGTTGTTTGGTTATGATCTATCATTGTCATGTAGGATTTCCTGAATTGATAGTGGCATTACCTAGCCTTAACATTTCCTCAATATCCATGGTGTTGTGGGTTTTCCCCCCTTTTTTCTAATTGGTTCACATGTTCCTGATGGTTGTTGGTTGAGTTCTTAGTCCCTAGAGCCTTGGTTGGACAAATGCTCCAGAAGCCCTGGAAAAACTTGGGTTGAGTTACTAGTCCCAGAATCCTTGGTTGGAAAAACACTCTAGAGCCCTTGGTGGCTTGAGTCACTAGTCCTAGAGCCTTGGTTGGAAAAACTCTCTAGATCCTTGTGGCAGTTGTTAGCTAAGTTACTAGTCCTGGAGTTGGGTTAGAAAAAATGCTCTAGAGACCTCAAAAACTTAGGTAGAGATTGATATGGTGATGGTTAGTGATGTGAAAAAGTGAGGTGGGATCACTATTTGAGGGTTGAGTTATTTGGGCCTCTAGAAGCCCTGGTTTGTCTTTTCTTTTTTTATTCCATGAGATCCCACGTTCATGCTTGGAATATGGCACATAATTGATTAGCTAAAAGATATATTTGGTTCAACCCAATCTATGGTTAGGTAGTACATGGAAATCCCTGACTTGGTTGAATTTTTCATATGTTAATAATAGTTATTTCCTCTTGTCTTTCAGTAATTTAGTTTTTATCATGTGGCTTTGATGGTTGGTTTATCATGACATATATGTTGTACATTTGCTAGTTATAGGCTAGTCATGATATGTATAATGGCTATGGATCTTGATGTATTATGGTTTATTTAGGAATGGTTAATGAATGTATGAGTTAATAGATGTTAATGAAACTACTAGGAGAGTGCATTACACCTTCTTAATGATTCTCGGACAAATATAAGATCCTTATGTTCATATATGAAATTATGACTTGTAGATTACACATTCATGATGTGTTTGATGAAATTTCTGTCATGGCTAGGATGGTTCAGGTTAAGACCTTTATTAAGTTTTGAATTAAAGGATTTGTCTATGTGTTATTTATCATTTATGAGAGTTTCATTAAGTTATGGGTATAGGTCTGGGTCCTATCCCTGAAAAGTGGCTCATATCTTGGGGTTGTTTGCACATAACTAAGTCAATTAGTCTACAGCCTTTGGGAAGTGGGCTTATGGGAGTGACTGGAGGCTTACATTCATTGGATTTCCTTGTCATGGGAGAAACTGAGAGCCCTAGTCATTGAAAAAGCAATTTAACTCAAGGGTTGGGCACCTGGAGTGGCTGGTTAGCTCCTCGGGGTCTTTTACCTCCTAAGGAAGGCCAGTATGGTTTTAGTTCTTCAATTACACTTCCTTAACAATAATTAAGATGTTGAACCTTATCATAGTAAATCTTCATCACATATTTACCCCAATGGACTAGTAAGCTTAGGCAAGTGTGGGAGGAGGGTGTTACAAGGACTCTTTACATTTTTTGCATATATGTCCTAAGCATTCATCTCCTTTCAGCCAGAGGTTTTCCCTAGTGTTACAACACCCTTTGGTGTTTTTGCTGGGGAAAAGAGACCAAAGTTATTTTTCCCTGGGTTTTTCTGGGAAACCATTTATTTTTTTGGTTAGAAAAATAAGTGTTTTAAATGAATTTTATCATGAAGTGGGGAATTACTAACAAAAATCTTGTCTCTCAAAGGGGAACATACTTGGTCAGACACTTCCCATCTAACAACACCAGTCCTATATCTAAAACATCTTGTGTCAATAAGGGTTTTGAGAGAAAAACAATCTCCCAAAACCCCAAGTCCTACTTTATTTATGCCTAGGTATTCCGATTCTTTTTCTTAAAATATCAAAACAACTCGCCTAGAAGAAGTTTAAAGAAACTTAGAATTTTCATAAGGGAACTTTATCCCCCTCATTTTTCTTTTCCATAACCAACTCTTGAAGAAAGGTCTTTTGAATTTGTGTCTTTTTATTTCCCTATCTTATCAGAAATTGAAGAGATAAATATCGTGGGCACTTTTATCTCATATCATACCATTGTTCCAATTTATTAGCCTGCTCCAATCTTTGTAATACCTCCAACCTCTATTTATCTCAAATAGGGAATATTCTCCCTCTTCGAAATCAAAATATGGTGATTCAAAGCTTTTGACTCAATAGGTATTCTCCTTTGAATTTACCCCAACCCATAAATGCAATGCCTCAATATTATCTGAAGTTATTGCAAATATTCACAGGAGAGGATGAAACTACAACAAAAAAGAAATTGGCTACTTTATGTTCCTTTGCAGAGAACCTAAATGTTGGATATTTAGATGTTGTGATGAGATTTTTTGCACAGTCTCTGGATGGAGAGGCCAGATAATGGTTCAAAACTCTCTGAGCAAATTCAGTCAATACTCGGGAAGAATTAGAGAATTTTTTTAAACATAGATGGGGAGAGAAAAAATATCATGGTTATTTCATAATATAATTTAATGCATTAAAAGGAATCCAAATAAAAGAAGTTGTATAGTTTATTAAGAGGTTTAATAATATTTATAATAGTCTCCTAGAGGAAATTAAGCCTCCTCCTAGAGTTGCTAAGGTGGTTTTTGCAAGAGCTTTTGAATCATACTTCGAATTAATTTGAAGGAAAGGAGGTATCCCATTTTATACCATATTCAAACAAATTCCTTGGAGATTGAGGTCAATATGTCTACTACTATAAAAAAAAAACAAAAAAATTATCATGTTGATAAGAAAAAGGGAAAAGAAGAGGTCATGTCTTCAAGTCAGCAGAAATATTCACAGGAGAAAAAACAAGATGAGATGACTAAGGTCATCAGAAATATATCAAATAAATTAGTGAAAATGGAGTTGGAGAATAAAAATCCTCCTAGGCATATTCAAAAAGAACTGAATAGAGACTTCAATCCCTAATTTAGAAGGCCTCTTCTAAAAATTATGCAGAGGGAGAGGAAGGATCAACAATATTGGGTGTAGCCTCATTTATACCTTAAAGATGAGCCAGAGGAAGAATTAGAAGATACTATGAAGTTTTAGGAAAATTAGTATCCCACATTATTGGAGGAGGAATAAGGGGAAAAAATGTGTGAAGAGAATTTTTATTTGGATCCATGGGTTACTCTAAATGAGGAAGAAATTCATAATTGTTGTAAGCGGTTTGAAAATATGATGCAAGTTGAATTGCATAAGAAGTATAATATGAAATCAAGAAAGAGATCCAAAACTCAGGACCAAAATTAAGAGACCCAACAACATGTTAAAAAAGACGATGTTAAGGGAAAAAAATTGTTTTAGACTATTCTAATCTAGCAAGGGGAGTCCTCCAAAATTTGACAAGTTAAAGTCAATCAAGAAAAGAAAACAAATAAGACTACTACAGTTTAGTAGCAAGTTTAAAAAGATAAAACAGTGGAAGAAGAGAAAGAAAAAGAAAAGAGAAATGAACACTCTTTTAATTTTGATAAGGAGTTAGAGAAAGTGAATATTCCAATCCCATTGGTTGAGCTAGCAAAACAACCTACTTATAGAAAGAAGCTTACAAATTTCATTAATTTACCTAAAATATTTGTTACTCTAGATACAGTCAATCTACAAGAAGAAAGGTTAGTGGTGATGTTTGGTCCTCATCTGGAGGAACAAGACTCAACTACACCTCCTTTTTATATCACTCTCCTAATTCATGATCTCATGTTGTATCATTATATGCTTGACTCAGGGGCCTCTCATAATTTGCTTCCTCTTTCTATTATGAAGCAGTTGAATTTATAGATCACTGTACATATAAAAAATTATATTCCTTTGAATCAAAGAGAGTCAAGTGTGTTGGCTTGATAAAGGATGTGGTGGACTCTCTAGCAAAAATCCCATTCTGGAGCATTGTGATAGATGTAGTGGTTGTTGACATCCCAACAAGGTTTGGAATGTTTCTTTCTAGATCTTAGGGTATGAAGCTGGGAAGAGTTTTGAAGTTCGATTTCACTTATTAAATAATCCCAATATTCAGTGGAGAGGAAGGGATGTTATATCAGGAATCAATATTTGTTAAGACAATCACTAAAGAGAGAATTTCAAATAATTTTCTAGTAAATAGCCAAGATAAATACTTTTCACGTTTTATGTTGGAAGTAAATGATGAAATTTCTGAGGGCACATGGGCATAAATTCCTCCAGCAATTTAAAATCAAGAATTAGTGTATAATTCTATCTAAAAATTATTTTTTATGGTGCATATTCCAAAGAGGGAAATGGTGTAGGGTTTTTGCTGCTTTCCCCGAAGGGTGAAATGATCCCTCTTTCATAAAAATTGGAATTTGATTCCACAAATAATATTACATAATATGAGGCTTTGATTCTAGGTTTACAAGTTGCCATGAATATGAATATTGATTGTTTGTTTGTGTTTGGATATTCAGAATTAGTAGTGAAGTAGATAAAAGGTCAATGCCAAACAAAACACCCAAGTCTTAGAACCTACCAAAATGAAGTGTGGGACTTAGTGGAAAATTTCTTCCTAGCATTTAATATTTATTTTTTGCCAAGGAGAAACATATTGGTTGACTCACTTGCAGTGGTATGCAGTACCTTTAAAATTCCGTAAAATAATAAATTGAGATATGAAGTTGAAATTAGATGCAAGCATTCTATACTTGACAATGTAAAATATTGGGAGGCATTTGAGGATGAGGAACGGATTAAAATATTTCTGGAGGTAATTAGAGAATTTTCTTCTTCAAAGATCAATCAAGAAGAAGAAGGAAAGAATGTTGAAGAATAAGAAGAAACTAATGAAGATTTACCTTGGAAGGTCTCTATTGCAGACCAGAAAATTGTGTAGCTCAAGGAAAATTTGATACCAAAAGGTTTAGTTCCTTTGGAGAGATTATTTGATGCAAAAGATATTCCTGTGAATGTTACTAACTATAACTGGGAAGATGACGTTGAGGATTGCAATATTTCCATTTAGCAGTAGCCTCAAGCTATAAAATTAGTAAAGGGAATCTCAAAATATTACAGACAGAGGTATGTTGATCTGTTTAGTAAATATTATGATATCTTTACTTGGTATTATGAAGACTTGAAAACATATAACATAGATATTATATAGCATAAAATTCCCTTAAAATCGGGAGTGGAACAATACAAGAAAAATCTTAGACAGATTAACACTATGATGCTTCATTCAGTTGAAAAAGAAGTTAAGAAGACACTTGATGCTGAAATTATTGTGCCAATAAGATATTCAGATTGGGTAGAAAATCTAGTGCTTATGAGGAAAAGGAATGGGAAAATCAGGCTATGTATAGATTTTCATAATCTAAATAGGGAATCTTGAAAATATAACTAGCCTTTTCCCATGATTAATCACATTCTTCATAAATTTGTAGGCTCTTCGAGGATATCAATGATTTAAGGGTTTTCTAGATATAATCAAATAGTTGTTCATGCAGATGATCAAAATAAAGTAACCTTCAGAACACCATGGTGCACTTTTATGTATGTTAGATGCCTTTTGGTTTGATAAATGCTAGAGCCACCATCCAAAGGGCTATGGATATAGCCTTTATTGGGGGAAACGATAAGTTTGTAGTTATATAACATAATAGTCTTTTCTAAATCAGATGATGAGCATTTAGAACATTTGTAGCAGATTTTTGATAAGTGTAGAAAGTATGGGCTATCCCACAATCTGAAAAAGTCATATTTTTATCTTAGAGAAGGAAAATTGCTTGGGCATATCATATCAAAAATGATGTAAGCTTGATCCAAAATGTGTGGAAGCAATCATTAATATACCTTTGCCCAGAAACAAGAAGGAAATACATATTTTTCTCAGAAAAATACGTTTTCTTACGAGATTTATTCCAACCTATGCAGATATTATAAAGGGAGTTCTAATATGATGAATAAATATGTATAAGTTAGGTGGACTCTAGAATCTAGAGAATAATGTTCAAGGATTAAGAAGGATTCTAGAGAATCTCCTATTTTGGTAAGTCCTAATTATGAAAATCCTTTTTAGATTTTTTTCTTTTACATCTCCTATTACAATTGTAGCAGTGCTTTTGCAAAAGAAAGAATATAATAAAGAGAAACTTGTGGAATTATTTAGTCAAGTGTTTAGGGATGAAAAGTTGAAAAGTAACATTTTAGAAAAACAAGCATGTGCCCTTGTTCAAGCTTTGAAGGCAATTAGGACATATATTTTACAATCAAATATCACAACATACGTACCTAATACAACAATTATAGACGTACTGACATAAGGGGAAAATGAAGGAAGAATAGTAAAATGAATAGCGAAGATACATGAGTATGATATGGATATCAAGAAATGTATGTTAATTAAGGGACAGAGATTAACCAAGATCTTGACAGAAGCCAATTGCCAGGCAATGGGAATAAACTTGTTTGTTGATATTTTTGAACTGAATGCAGTTGGTGAAGAAGGTAAATCTAATGAACAAGATAATATAATTTCTTATAAGTATATTTGTTTTGATTGGTATAAAAATGTTGTCCATTATTTTTTATTTCTTAGATAACCATCAAATCTTGATAGAGAAAAATACAAGGCTCTAAGGATGAAATCCCAAAAGTATGTTATTGTAAATGGTCAACTATATGGAGGGATAGCATTGGTGTTTTGCTGATGTGTTTAACATAAGAAGAAATTACTGAAATCATAAATGAATATCATGGCTACGCTTGAGGGGGTAATTATAGTTGGAGAGTTATAACACACAAAATCGTAAAGATAGGTTTTTATTGGCCCACATTGTTTTATAATGTGTATAATTTGGTAAAATGTTGCAAATAATGTCAAGTTTTTGCTAAAAATAAGAAGTTGGCACCATTACCATTAATTCCAATATTTGGAGAAGATCCTTTTAGGTAGTGGGGGTTGGATTTCATAGGGAAAATCAACCCACCTTCTAGTGGAAAACATAAGTGGATCTTAACACCCACTTATTATTTTACAAAGTGGGTGGAAGCCATTCCAACTTGGAATGAAATAGACTCAGTGGTTATTAAATTTCCAGAGGAAAATATATTTGCTAGATTTGGTTGTCTAAAAACATTGGTGACAGAGAATTCTCAAGTGTTTATATATGAAAATATAATTCATTTTTCCAGAAATACAACATTATCCTAAGTCACTCTACCACCTTTTGTCCAAAAGGAAATGGGTTTACAGAGTCCTCTAATAAGACTCTAGTAAGAATTTTGAAGAAGACTATTGCATAAAACAAGAAGAAATGGGATTCCTAACTAAAGTTTGGTTCGTGGGCAAACAAGGTGACAACAAAAAGATCCACTAGGAAGTCACCTTTTGAACTGGTATATGGAATGGAAACCTTATTTACCAATGAATTAGATATGCTAGTAGCTACATTAATTTAAGATGTTGAAAAGGAGCCTAATTCATTAACAAGGAGAATAAATTAGTTGGTGGAATTGAATGAAAGAAAAGAACTGGTGGCTCAAAATTTGATCAATTATAAGAAAAAATGAAAGTTCTTTTTTTATAGGGAGGCCAAAGATAGAACTTTACATCCTAGAGACATTCTTTTGAGATGGGATGTCAGAAGGGAGGACAAGGGTAAAACTGGAAAGTTCGACCCTTTATGGTTTAGGCCTTCAAAATAGCAAAATTTTGAGGTAATAACACCTTCATTCTAGAGAATGTTGATGTTGAATTGTTGCAATTTCCCTTTCATTGGGAAGTATCTCAAGTGTTACTTCCCAAATTAAACATTATTTACTTTTTCATTGTAAATACCGATGTGCCCACTATAAGTATCTAGTTTTCTTATTGATTGCATTGTCACAACTAAAATATGACTCCATGCCTGAGGTGAAGGCACTAATTTGTGGTTCTTAGTGTTTTGGAACCCCAGATATATATGAAAACAAAACAAAACAAGTAAGAAAAAGAAAAACTATTGATAAAGGGGCTCTCTGAACATTTATTTGTAAAAGTATAATGTCTTTCTCTAAGAAATGGCATAGGCCAAAGTTCGCATTATAAAATATATAAAATATATTCTATTTAGAAGTGGGAAAACCCCACAAATGTAAAGCAAAGAAATAATTAAAGGATGAGTAGCTCTTATGGTGCAATGTCATTGTGCAAATCTGGGTCATGCACACAACAAACCCAACACCACAAACAACTCACAAGTTATGACATAGAGTGACCGCAAGGGAAGTTTTGGAAAACCAGTCATTGGGGTGATCAATAGATATGATCAACCCTCATGGAACTCCTCGATGAAGCAAATTACAACCCATGTTTCCCCTAGGGGTGGTAAGAGGTTTCCATCAATAACTTGACATTACAGCAAGTGAGCGAGATCAAGTGAGTGCACTCCCATATCAGCAGTTTTATGCCATCTCCACATCACCCTTCTCACTCCACCTCACCCACCTTTTTCCACGTCACCTGCCATGTTGGTCACCACATAATTCATTTGTACTCCTTTATATTCACTGTCATAACTTTGTTTTTGCTGCTCTCTCGTCTATAAAAACCCCATTTTTGCTTATATCACTCATTTCACTTATCATTTTCATGCTCATCACTGTTGAGATCAACAATTTTAACTTCATCACCAATTTCCTCCAAGATTAATAGGTATTTAAAAATATTTAACCACTCTCTATTTTGTTGAATGAAATCTAAAATGGGTAAAAAAATTTCCTTATTTGTTTCTTTGACCCATATAACCCTCATGGACATGGAACATGACATCTTTGAGCCTTCCCATCCAATTAACTTTGTGGAAATTCGTCAGAATATCCTTACTAGCCAGGTTGAGTTATAAATGTCACTAAGAATGGTTAAGTGAGGTTTAGTCACTACAATTACCCCACAAACATATGTTTTCAAAGAATTTATTAGTTAGTTGACTTCATCTGTGTACCCACATAGATGATATGTAATGATTTCCCTGGGAGAAAAAACTATGCAAGTCTCCTCATTGGTAATTCGACAAGCCCTAGATTTTCCTCAATCATACAACTATATTCCATTCTCTAATGAAACCCTCTTGTTTGTTTACTAGAATATTTCTGCAGAGGATAGAAATAAATTGCACAACCTACTTTTTCTTCTAAATGTAGTACTACCTTCAAGGTCAACACAATTTCCCATAGTTTGTTTTTATAAGAGTGTTAGGCTTATTTTGCAAATAATTGTGAAAATTTTGGGAAGGGATGAAATCTCGTAGTTTATTGTCAATATTTAAATTTGTTTCATTTAACGATGCAACCTAATGTTGTACTATATATTCCTACATTTTTGGAACATTCAATTAAATCAAAACTCCTTATAGTATTGTTGGGTGTTTTAGATTTCCTTCCTTGTTAGTATACATCTTCCTGTATGTGCATGTCAACAAATTTATGGACCTGAGTTTCAACGTTATGGATGTCAATAAGTAGAAGCAAACGATGGTAAATTAGACTAATTTTGTCAGGAGAAAAAATAATAATGAGGTATTTTCTTATTACACTATCTCTTTCGTGCCAATTGTGTATAAAATTATCAATAACTCTGCCCCTCCTAGAATTTTACGTAAGGCTCAATCCCTGTTATAAATGAGAAAAGATGTAAAGGTTGGATATTGGTTCTTATTTGAGGAATATGTAGAGATCAGATTGTATGGTGAAGAAATTCCACCATAAAGGCTTCATTCTTTTGTGACTATGAGGATATTATCCTTAGAATTCAGTAGGCAAAACTTGAATGTGGATCAAATACTCTTTGTCCCAACAAGAAAAGGACTTTTGTTGAAATTACAAAGGATTGCAGGCCCATTTATTGTAAATAATAGACAAGCAACAAAGGAGGATAAGAAAATGTTGCAAGCAATGAATTTTCAACATGGAGAAAAATGGTGCTATGATGCACAGTAGGTCATTTCAAATATATTAAATATATTTTGTGCCCCTTATATCCATGAAGCAAAGCTTGAACTTGAGAAGTTAACAAATGATGGCTTGGTTGAGACACAAGAAAGGATGGAAGTTTAAACTCCTCTCCCCACTAAAAAGGGACTAAAAAGAAGTGTTTTTGGTGTTATTGATATTGAGGGAGAAAGTTCTCAGAGTAGTAAGAAGGTGAAAACAAAAGGATGTGAAGCAGAATTTGAACAACTCATGGAAAAACCTTCTAGTGAAGTTGGTTTTCAATTGCAATTGGGGGGAATGAAGTGTGGACCATCATCTCCAATTCTAGGTGAGGAAGATAAGAGTCTTTTGAATGTTTTAAAGGACAATTATGAGCAGACTGAAGAAAGGAACAAGAAGATAAATATCAATGACATCACCCAATTGGAAGCTCAAGCTATTTCAGGTTATCAAACCAAACTTCTTTTAGCAATGGATTTGGAAGGGAACCAATTGAGATTTTCCTTTACTCATCCTAGAGATGGTTAATTCTCAAGCTCTTCATACTCAAATACTCAAGATTGGGGTGAATCCTAAGGATAAAGTAGTTGTTCAGTGCTTGATTCAGAGTGCATAGTCTAAGATCTAGTTTTTAAGAACGAAATTGAAGTTATAAGAAGAATTTCGGCGTAAATCACATTTAGAAGAATCACGTTATTTACGCCGAAATTCTTCTTATAACTATGATGGATCCACAGAAGCCTCAATTATGAAATTGAAGTTGTCAGCCACAAAATATGTTCAAGCTATGGAGTTGGCTCAATTTTATAAAGAAAAGGAGATCTCAACTCATGATCTAGTGGAAATAAAGAAGGAGGTGGAAATGCTCAAGGAGCTTAATGCATATTTAAAATAAAAAAATAGACAAACATGTTTTCCCAATTGTGGTGTAGCGAGACTCAGAAGACCCAAATAAAAAACTCACCAGGGTTATGACAAAACTAAAGATTTCAGAGCATGGGTTGAAGAAACTATAGAAGAATCTATATGATACAAATGAGACATTAAAACATAAGGAGAGATAGCTAAACATGACCAGAGAGAATGCAACTCAACATCACAAGTGCTACCAATCAACATGTGATGAAATTAAGGAGTTGAAAGAAAAACTAAAGGGGGAATATGTCTCCTATTCAAGCAATAGAGATCATCTGTAATGATGTTATTTAGTAGGTTAAAGTATCATGGGATCATATGGTGGTCATGGATAAAGAGAAGGAAATGATTAGAGCCACTAAATCCATTATTTTCACGAATAAAGTTTAATTACAGGAAAGTGCATAGATGTCTAAGAGGATAATTGATTATCTAAATGCCAAATCTTCCGAGAAATTGAGGGGAGTGGACATTTTGGAAAAACATTTATCATGTCAGAGATAAGTAATATTGTGCATAAAAAAATGTATAGGAAGCATGTAGAGAAAAGACTATTAGAATTCAAAGAATCAGTGACAATTTTTAACTCCAGTTTTGACAAGAGAGTCTGAGCATGGCTACCTTCACATTGGGATTAGAAAGGAAATATTATTCCTTGGAAACAATATGAAACATTACTAGTGCAGGAAAAGAGTGATATTAATGCTTCTCATGAGAGAACAACAATTTTAAAGGGAGCAACAATTTTCACTTTTTATGGTTAATCAAAACTTTGTTGAATGAGAAGCTAACATACACCAAGGTGACCAACTAATGAATATCCTACAACAGGATGGTGCGGTGTTCAATTCTTGATTTGGAAATGTGGAGTAAATGCCAGAGATTAATTTCCCTAGAAAACATTCAAGTTATGGAACCTGGATTTTCATCAAGCGACCCTGAAGTTACACAAGAGTCCCAAGTTATTCAATAATTATGTTTTCTTATTTTCAATTTTTGGAAAAAGTCTCATTTTTGTAATTTCAATAATTAGAAATAGTTTAGTCTTTCAATTTTCATAAGGACCCAATAGTTAAAAAGTAGTTTTGATGACATTTTTGTAGTTGTTTTCAATGTAATAATTTCTTTAAAAAGACATAAAGGGACCAGTTTTGGGATTCCAAATTTTGGCCTTAGAGGGAGAATTTTGTTATGTAATGTACAAGATTTTCTTGGAGAAGTAATGAAATTTCAAGATAATTCTAGCTATCTATTGATTATGACATGTTTTGTTTATATTTCTTTAAGTCATTTATGTGTAACTCTTCTTTGAAAAATGTGTTATGAAGTTGTTGGTTATTTTTAGTTCAACATGTTTACTTTTACTTGAAATAGGTGACAATACCTATGCATATTTATTAAAAGTAACCTTAAACTGTGCTCCACCTTTTCCATCCTTTCATTTCTTCAATCTTCCATGATTTCCGCTAAAATTTGGTGTAAAATATTTTATTCTTGTAGCCTTGTACATTGAATTTTTCTCTTTATTTTCTCTCTAACCATACTACAACTTCATTAAGTCATTTCATAGATAGCTTGGCCATCTTGGGAGATTTTTTATCCTTTCTCCAAGGGTTATAAATACCTTACACTTTTCAAGAAATATCTCTAGGCAAACATGTATAAAGTTATAAAACAAGGACTTTGATAAAGTCTTTCCGATTAATCACATCATAAATGTTTGGTCAATGTTTCAAACCATCTAATTTGGTTCATCCTTGGTACAAAGGTGAAAAAAAAATCAATCAAAATGTTTAAATAGAAAAGATGCATCTGGGTCCAGAGTTAGTCATTAGCAAATAGTTGTTAGGAATTAGCTAGTGAAAAATAGTCCAATATATATCACCATTTTTGTATGTTTTATATTATTTTAGTAATATTTTTAATTAAAATGATATTGACTTAAAATTAGTTAGATTAATTTAATAATAATATAATAATAATTGAATATTTTTAAATATATAATCATAATTAAAAATAAGTTTAATATATTTACCAAATGGTTATTAAATAAAATAACTAATATTCAACAATTAGATTCAAATATTATTATATTAAAATATTGGATAATATTTTGATAGGGAGGTCAAAGACAATATGTATCATATATATATATATATATATATATATATATATATATATATATATATATATATATATATATATATATATATATAATATTATCTTAAAAAAAAATTATGAAGAGACGTCGGGGATCCAACTTCTACTTAACTTCCAACCATCATCCATGTTAATATTCATTGCACGCTTTTTTAATTTCAGTGACTTCTCTAAGATTATTATAATGGAAGTGATCGACCCTCGTGATCACCTGAGAATCCTCAATACATACATGTTGATTAGATATCACAGCATGTTTAGCTAAAGTTGAGGAATGAGCGCAGTTGTGCTTAATATTTGATGCATGTTCTTGGATTCTCTGGTTAATGGAGTGACCAGTTTCCCCAATGTAGGGAATCCCACAAGAACACAGGGTAGAGTAGACCCCTTTCACACCTTTACGGTTGACAGGGTCTTTGATGGATCTAAGAGAATTTCTAATGGTATTAAAGGATTTTGAAAGTAGTAGAAACTTTGTTCTTTTGGAGAATATAAGAAATATTATTTGTTGTCCCCTGGATAAAGCGAAGTTGAACACTAGAGATTATATCATCATGAGAAGGTTTAATCCTTGATTCTTTACTAGCCCTTAGAAAATATTTTCTAAGGGCTAGCAAATAGTCAAGGATTAAACCTTCTTGTGATGATATTATCCAGTGTTCAACATCCCTTTATCTAGGGAACCACTGATAATATTTCTCATATTCTCCAAAAGAACAAAGTTTTTGCTACCTTCAAACCCCTTAATACCATTAGAAAGTATCTTAGATCCGTCAAAAACCTTGTAAACCATAAAGACATGAAAGGGGTATATTCCATCCCTTATTCTTGTGGGATTCCCTATAATGGGGAAATTGGTCACTCCATTAACCAAAGAATCCATGAACATGCAACAGATATTAAGCACAATTGTTCTCAATCCTCATCTTTAGCTGAACATGCATTGAAATCCAATCACCATGTCTGCATTGAAGATTCTTGGGTCTTCACCAAGGTTGATCACTTCAATCATAGGAAGCTTAGACAAGCCATTGAAATTGAAAAGTGTGATATTAATATTAACAGTGATGATGGTAGGAATTTAAGTAGAAGTTGGATCCCCACCCTCTCTTCATAATTTTTTTTTTCAATATATATGTGTGTGTGTGTGTGTATGTATGTATGTATAGTATAATTAGTTAATTTTATTTTTATAGTGCAATATATGTATATCCTCTTTGACCTCCCTATTAAAATATTCTCCAATATTTTAATATTATAATATTTGAATCTAATTGTTGAATATTAGTTATTTTATTTATAACCATTTGGTAAATATATTTAAACTTATTTTTAATTATGAATATATATTACAATATTCAATTCTTATTATATCATTATTAAATTAATCTAACTAATTTGAATTCAATATTATTTTAATTAAAAAATTAATAAAATAAAATATTACATCACAAATAATATATATATATATATATATATATATATAGATATATATCATTTTTGATTTTTCATATCCTTCTGACATTTTCTCAACATGTTGTTTTAATCAATTTTCTAGATTTACAGGGCCAACAATTGTTTTGATTCTACCAGCTTTTGTATTACTAGTCTAATATGGAATTGAATAGAAAAGGAATTGATCAAGAATCAATAATATTGTATGATAACCCACCAATATAATCATAACATTGGGTCTAACCACTGTCACTCCAATAATAATTTTCCTGTTGGTATATCAGATGATAGTTGTTTTATAATTATTAATCTTGTTGAACCCATTGATCCTTGTGATTTAGCATCCCATCGTTCAGATACTTTTCAAATAGTCGAGGCACTTTAGTCTTTGTTGATGGTTATTTTAGTTTCTCCCCATTTTGAAAAAGCTTCTAAATGAGACCAAGCTATCTTTTCCTTGCAAGATTCTCCTCATGATATGGATGCGTTAATTGAAATTTCATTGTCTCAATATTTTCTATGATTGGATGGAAAATTCTTAGTTAGAAAACCTTATTCTTAATAGAAAGTTTAGATCTTTCTTGATTTTTCTAAGGAGGACAACACAGATGTAGGTACATTCACAAGATGTTTTCATGGTTTGTTTGATTGTTCTTCTAATTGGAAAAGTAAGGTTGCAGGTTGGTTATGGTTAGTTATATGGAACATATTTTTACATCTAGCAAAGACCTATCTTTTGTGCAAGTTATGCAAGTTCTGATATTCTCTTTTGCACATTATTTTATATCTATTTTAATCACTTGTATCTTTGTGATTGCGGGTTGGGAATAATTACTGTGGCTACATTGAAAATTTCATTACACTTAGCTCTAGCCTTCTAGCTAGTTAGGTTAGGTTTAGGTTTAGTTGCATTCTAGTTTCCCTTTTCCACTCATCACACACTTTCTCTCCTTTAGTATTTCCTTTTTTTTGCTTACTTTGTCTTGCATATTTCGTTTTAGTTCAGATCTATACTGGCTTTGTTATTTTAGTCTTGTTTCATTGTTTAGTCCTATCTTTTCTTCCATGTTTTGCTTAATAAGACCTCACATGAAAGACAATCCTTTTGGCTCAAAACACAATGTGGCAAAGCTTAAAAAGGGGAATTGTGATGACAAACAACTCTTGACTGATTGGTTATCCTCTTCCCTATTTTGGTTTATATGTCTCTAAAGTCAATTATTTCTAAAAGGAAAATATAATCCATTTGAATCAAAATCCATAAGAAGAACCATGACACATGTATCTATTCTAGGATCCTCTTTCCCTCACTCGGTGTGCTAATTGAATAGTGTTCTATTGTTCATCCAATCAAGTAGAAAATTGAAAGGACAAAATCAATAGTGAGTGAATCAATATCAGAGGTATATATAATTGTCTCTAAAGGAACAACCTCTCCCGCTTTCAATAATTATGGATCCCTTCCACCCCAGTGAATAAATAAGTTTCTAAGAACATTAAAATAAATAAAAAAATAAAGGATGAAAGAAGATAAATGATTCCTGCATAGAGAGGTGAAGCAAGAAGCTTCATTGGGGTAGTGAACAAGCTTGTTGATAGCAAAGTAATGCTTGTGTTCCTGTAGTTACTCTGTCTGTGTATTGAACAGGCTCGCCGGCAGCAAAGCAACACCAGATATGAAAACTAATACTTTGATATTAAACCTACAACTACATATTACCCTTCTCACAAATCAAAATAAGTGTGATCTAGCAAGCTTTCTGAATGTGTTTAACTAAGGAAAGGAATAGAGGAGACTATATCTATAATTGGGTCAAATGGGGAAGCCAAGGTAATTCACACAATGTATCAATACTTCCTAAAGGACTAAGACAATGAATCAATACTTCCTTCACCAAGTGTTGATGTTGTGTCAAATGCCATCCAAAATTTTTCCAACACTTGAATTTTGGAGCCTATTAAGGATCTTGTTCCATGGTCAATTCAAGATCGATTAATGGTTTGTGATTTGTTTAAGTTTTATTCTTGAATTGTAATTTTCAAAATCACTTTCTCACACATTTTCAACCCTTGATGAACTCACAAGTGCACCTTTATTCTACAAACTTAGATAGGCCTTGCATAGTTCCTTAGAGTAAGGCTTGTGCAACCTCTAGGAATGAGGCTTGTGTAGTCTCTAGGAATAGGGATTGCACAATGCCTAGTCATAATGTTTGTGAAATAACTATTGATAGTGACTATGCAATCTAACTATTGATAGTAGCCTATGCTGACAATCAATTAGTAGCATTGTCTGACTGTCTCTCTCACTTGTTTGCAATTGTACTTCTATTTCGGTGAGTTTTCCCAACGATCGCTTCCATGCACTTTTTCTTTAATTAGTGTCACTTTCATGTTTATGACATTTATTTTTTATTTCTTTCACTTAAAAAAGTGGCATTTTCATGGTATCATTTCTCTAACATTTTTCACTTTCAATTTCTTTACCTTTTGCAAGTGTTGTTTTCACTTTTTCTTACGATCGCAAGTGTCACTTCTAATCATTTCGACTCATATATATGTCACACATTTGCACATATCTAGTGCACTCTTATAAATTATATGGTCCTACATAACATAATAATATGTCTTAGACACATTCCTACAACTTAGCACACTTTCTGGTCCTAGTCGACCCTTGTGTCACAACTTGTATTCTAAGTGTCACATGTGACGTTCCAACTATCACACTTCAAAATAAGTGTCGCTTTGTCATCGTCTCAAGGTGTGATTTATGATCATGATTCCTATGTGTTCCCCTATATTTTATTGATGGCATTCATGTGTGTATTATGTGTTTTGGACTTGTTCATATGTCTCTTTCCTCTTATACTCCAATGATCCCACACACAGTCATTTTGAATCTATTTTTGGTCCTCCTACCTAGTGCAAGTTATGAAATCTTTAATTATTCATCAAGTGATGAGCATGACAAATCCATGAGCCTCATTTATGAAAAAATTCCCTCCTATACTTGTGCACCGAGTCTTTCTCAAGGTCGACTCCTATGATTGTGCATTGAAAACCTTCAAAGCATGGTCACTAACCCTTGTTGCTTGTATTGACTCATTTAAATGATAATTAATCAATTATACCTTTCATAGAACAAGGATCACTTCTATTTGACAACATGTACCTCCTTCACCACCTTACAAAAGAAAACTGCACTATACAAAGGCCTTACCACTTTCACAATGCATTCAACACCTTCAAGGAAAAGTGACCTTAATTTTTGGTGCCTACTTCAATTAAATATGAAACCTTATATTCCAGTGATCCTCTTCTAAAAACAACACAATTATAGTGTATATTCAATCCACCTCTATCTCACTACAAACTTCAACTGTGTTAGCATATGATTCTTCCCCATAAGCACTTTGCACGTCGAAGTTGTAGTGCCTAGTCTTGCCTTATCTTCTAACTAGAACCCCTCCCTTCACCATGCCTTGTTATACTTGCATCCCTAATGCATGTCGCAGTTCTAGTTGACAGTACAACCTGTCTTGGACCAATTCTAAAAAGAATTATGTAGCACACTAAGTATTCCCTTCCTTCATAATGAATTGTGCAGTCTCAATTAGTAAGCCATCAAACCCTCTCCACTAGACTTCCCCACTATTCCATCCTCTTGTCCTACTTGGCCTCCTTTGCACATGGTGCAGCTCTAATCCATAGTGATACCTTTCCTTAGTCACTATGAATCCAAACTACACAGTCATGTTATTCCTCTCCTTTGAACTCTGTGCACTACGCAGTTTTAGTCAGCAAGCTCATCACACTATCTCTTGTACTTTCCTGTTGCATTGGACCCTAAAGAGCCCCTTCTTATAGTACATGGCATACTTATATTTCATAGTGGTGCCTTCCTATTGAGGCAAATTAATTACTTATCATTTAATAGTCAACCCAGGGGTTTCGTAAAACTTGCGAAGCGTGCATGCATTGTATATGCTAGAAATTAACTTCCAATTTAGATCAATCTAACTACTACGAAACCAAACAACGACAAACCAAATTCACCTATTCTAATTCAACAATCAATTCAATAGAGATTATAGTACAATTATATTACAATGCACAGAATTGAAATATTAATCTATCACACTTGTAGGAATTGAAATCTTAATTTTACCACACTTGTAGAAATTGAAATCTATCACACTTGCTGGAATTTAAATCTTAATACACCACACTTGTGGGAATTGAAATTGCATGAAATTAAATCTACTCTAAGGGATCATGTGTGCATTATCAAATCATGATCCTATGAATTTAATAATCAAAACCACATGACATGAAATGAAAGAAAAAACAATCACTAGGATCTCTACGTGACCTTTACGTGTCCTTGCGAAAAACACATAAAGTGGTAATGAGTGTTTAATCTATGAAAGCAATAAAAACAATCATTATTAACCTCTCACATAGGAAAATATGTGAAAGAAAATAGAAACAATTACTCTTAACCTCTCACACAGGAAAAGTTATGGAAGTAATAAATCTTAGTCTATGAAAACAATAAATCTTAGTCTATGAAAAACAATAAATCTCACACATTATAGGTGTCAAATCCAAACGCATAAGAGATGGCAAGTTGAGAGTCTCCCAATGCAAGGATTACCAATCAAGGTGAACATCACTCATGAGCATGGTTCTAAATTTAAATTCCATTCAAAAAATGACTAATCTTAAATTTCCACTTGAGTATCTCCAACTTTACACATGCCTTCGAAAGGAGAAGACTCTCCTATTTATACAAGAACACAAGAAGCTACCTCATTAGTGGAGGTCTATTATTCTCTCCCTAGACCGCTAGAAAATATCATAGAGTTACAACTCAAATTGGTAAGGATGAGACACATATCCTCTTTGACCTTTATCCAAAGCTTCTTCCATATCTTGAAGGGAATTCGAATTTGAGCATTGCAGGCCACATAAGGGTGTCTTGGAAACCTCCAAATGACCTACACGTGTCATGAAATGCAAACCACATTTAAGTATCAGCAAGTATATGTCATTTTTCTAAGTTTTAACCATACATTTGCTTAAAATACTAGAAATCATTAGCTTTTGGAAAACAAAAATGGAACACGTATAATTATGAAAATGGAGGCTAATGAAAGGTTATATGGTCATGGAGTTAAGACACGTGAGTGAAATGGTGGTGATAAAGGTGAAAATGGATGATATTTTGAATACATTTTGGAGGCTCTACATACCCCCAATTGACGTTATTGCATGTCCTCATGCAATCTAATGCATTTCTTAATCATGATTTTCTTTTAAATGAGATTGGCTTATATCAATTGTTCTTAAAATTTGGATTTGACAATTTCATTTCTTTTGCAAAGTATTCCTTGTCATACATTGAATTGCAACATGTTTGGTTGGTTCTTGTGCGAAAACCAAATCTTAATTGGTATTGGCTCTTGTGTATCCATACCTTGTTTCTGTTTTTTGTAGCAAGATTCATTGAACATATTTAAAAATGCATCTTTAAATCAGCCATATAATATGCTCATCATTTTAGGAATTTATTTGCAAATCACATAAATTTTGAACCATAATGCAATCATAATTGATTAGGAGATGTATGTTACGATGAAATTAAGTCAAATGTATGAAGTGATATGGATGTGATAATAAATGGATGTCCTTCCCCCCTCCCCCTTCCCCCTGCCCCCCCACCACCCCCGCCCCCCCCCCTCCCCCAACAACTAAAGGTGTTTACATTTTTGTTTTTAGTTTTTTTTTCAAACGAGAAAGGAAATATGGTGAAGTATTTTCCAAAAATTATAATTTTAGTATTCAAGGTATTCTATGATTAAAAACTAGAAAAGAACATACCTTTACTTACCTAGGAAGTGGACAAACTGTGCATATGTAGAGAAGTTGTAGCTGTTGTTGGATCATGGGATAGAATGTAGAATTTCATCTGCTTCTTGGTTGCATAAATGGTGGATGAGGTGGTGGAAGTGAATTATTTATTTATGCTACTAAAGCTATTGTATCTACTACAAATGCTGAAATGATATAGTCTTTTCTTGGTTGCATAAATGGTGGATGAGGTGGTGGAAGTGAATTATTTATTTATGCTACTAAAGCTATTGTATCTACTACAAATTATGAAATGATATAGTCTTCACCTTCTACAAAACCCAATGGTACAATTCTAGTCATGTGAATAAATGTGTTATTGTCGAGCATGAAGAGAAGTCATTGCATTATCGTCCATTAATGAATGTCATTAACCAACGCAAGGAAAGCTCACCATTAATGTCAACGAGTGCTAAGGTACCTAAGTACATCTTGCAAAGTGCGAATAGATGAGTTGATGTCAAGCCACTTGCAAGATCCAACGATCAAGGGACATTGATGTATTTCCATGATTGTCGGTGAGAGAACTTGTCATTGATGCATACAAGCCTCAAGGTACTAATAAGGACTCTAGCCTTAAACGTAGATAATGTGTTGATTTCGATAGGTCAAGACTTGTTAGAAGGGAGACATTGATGAATCCCCCATCATCTAACGCGAGTATGGAATAATGGTTTTGGAAGGACTATGGATGGAAAAGTTGCATCAAGCAAGATTTATTTAACAGAAAGGAAAATGAAAAGAGGGTAAACAAGTGAACGGAAATAAAAAGGAAAAATCAGCATGTAAGCAATCTAAATGTCTCTATTAATGGGTTAATGAATGGAAATTATGGAAAATGTCAATGGAAAATGTAAGTGGAATACATGAGACACTTGCAAGGAAAATGGTGATGATGATGCTAAGAGAAAATGCTCGAATAGCTCATGAGTTTGGAGAGGAAAAATGATGCCATTTATGGATGATAGAAATGGATTCAATTGGTTCATGATTCTTGAAATTGGTCATAGAAAGCCAATCATGCACAAATTGACCTCCTTCAATTATTCAATTTTCCTAGAACCTAAAAGCAAACATGGCACTAATATGACAATAAAACATAAGTGTGTTCAAAGAGAAGTAATCAATTTCTCGAGGTACATAAGAAACATTTGCATAATTAATAGGTTCATGGCATGTCTTCATTTCAAATGGTTATTCCAATTTCATAATTGCGATAATAAATATGATTTCTATAAAAAATGATGATATGCACAGGTAAACAATTTCCTCCATTTATGTTTGAATCATAACATTTCATAAAGATAAAGAATATTATTTGTGAATTCTTGATGATTCCTGCTAAACTATCCTCCACAAAAAATGCATCAATCAATCCTTAGATAAAGTGCCTTTATACTTCTTCTTCTTTCCTGCATCATGCTTGAAAACATAATCATTAGACAAATCCAATGATAAATTTTGATCATGAATTTCTAATTAGAATCCATTGTTGACAAATAGATCATTGAGTTAAATACGGAGGTGTAGAATTGTTTTTCAACTACAAAACTATTGTTGAGCTACAAAATTGCACAGTTTCTGTAGCTAAAATCATGAACTGACAATTAAGTACACATAGCTATGCATTTTTGTTATGAACAAATAACGAGTCCAATCTTAAAATTAATCAATACCTCTTCCAGAAAAATTAGCAAATAGAACATATTTTTTAAAAGGTAAGGTAATTCTAATCCACTTATTTTTACCTGTAAACCTTCTTTGGCTAAATAGTGGCAGAGAGATTTCCAGTTGCTGATGTCATAGCCTTGTCTGTTTTTCTTGTTTGTACTTGTACGCATTGATTGTTATGAACACATAAACCATGATTCTGGTGAAATATGAATAGCTTACAACAATGTAAAATTACCTGAAAAAGGGTTAGTTTTGCCAAGTTCCTAAATGCCTTGTTATAAGTCTTGAATGATTCACATATATTTTTGATCGACTAAACAATTGGAAGAATGATTGCACAACAACAGATAATATCTATAAGAAAAAAATGCATGCTCCCATGTAAATCAGTCTTTTGTAGAAGGTCCAGTCTCAGCAATAACTATGCTTGTAATGTTAGAGATTACTGATAGGCTTCATGGTTAGCATTGTGTTGGGGTTTTGCAATATTAGCCTTTACCTTACTATCTTCCTCTCTAATATCGATGTTACTGAGACTATCAACACAAGCGTAAAGTATTTACGCTTGGAAGAGGCCATGTTATTCAATAATTGGAATTTCTCAATTTGACCAAATTTCATGAGTTCCTCTTTAACTCGCTCTTCATACCAAGATGCGGGCAATCCACTAAGGAGAACATACTTAACCTGTGCCATGTGTTCCTCAACAAGTTGAATGGAAGACTTAGCAAATGTAACCTTTGCACTCCTATCATAACATCTCGCTTTTCAAGATGCTTGTATGCAGTCATAACACATTGGTGATTTATGAACTCTAGGAAATATGAGACTGCTCAGCATCTCTGTGGTGGATCTACCTCCAGTAGATCGTGAAAATTAAATCTATTGCATGGCCACAACTGAAGCATGTACATTTAATTGAGAACCATTTTTCTCACGTAATCTGGGAAATAAGACTCTAGAGAACCCCAAAAATCTCTCAAACAGTTATGAATTTTGAGAAAATCACTCAAGATAATCATAATTCACCCTATTCTAAGAAAAACCCATGTTTTATGTTTCTAAGATTCATTTTCATTTGGTCACAAAATAAGTTTTAAAAATAAAATTTTTAAGTTGTTATGCATTCTCGAAAATGCTCAGGTAACAGAATTATTTACTAGATTGTTCATGTCCACTGCCAAGCATGGATAAGGAGAGCATTAAATGGGAAACCATCAAAGATATAAGTAATCTTGATAAGTATCAAGAAAAGTTATTTATTCAAAATAAGAAGAGGGATTTTGTATACCTTCTAGACTGGAATTAAATAATGGTTGTTGCTTCTCCTGCAAGAAAATTTCCAACCTCAAGCTGCTCTGGATTTCTTCTTTTTTTGAAATAGGTTTTGAAACTGATGATGGCTTGGAACAGTTGGAATTAGTATGCAATCCTAATATGTCTACTGAATTGCAATTTGTGCAATGGTGGTTGATGGAGGAAATTGGGTTGAATGTTGCATTCTGCACTCGAGCATTGAAGGTACTACCACTAAAAGGGGTGGTTGATTTTTTAAAGAAATCTAGGTTTCGGAAATATATATTGGAATTCATGGGAACCACGCTATAGCTTGTTGTCAAACGTCCCAATTTTTTCAAATGGTCAGAATATTGTTTGCTCTCTTCAATGTCGCTGTGCTCGATTGACGTTGAGGTGGCCTGATTCTCGATCTCCTTTTCATCAATGGTTTCCATTGGTACAACATTGGAGCTTTCCTTCTTCTCTCCTTCTAATTTCTAGCACTAAATTTTTTGTTGTATATTAGACAGAGAACCCAATTGTCCAATCTTAAGCTGCCTTTCTTCCTTGTTTAATGGATGAGGAGTTGTAATTGGATCCAGAATCTGCAAAATATAGGGATATTTCCAAAGGATTTGGCTTCACATACAAGAAAATGAATGGTAAAAAAATAGGAAGAACCGAGGAAGACCTCAAATGCCCAACAAGAAATAAAAAATTTAATTCCCATTATATAATAATTTTGATCCCCATTTGAAGCAAGATTTATATATATATATATAATATATATATATATATATATGACAAATTCTGATTTTGATTTTTAAGCTAATGCATTTGATTTTCTTTACAGTTCGCACAAGAACCTTCTTCAATTTGTCAATTCTTTTGGAAATGAAAAACAGAGAAGAGAATTGATTTCACAATTTTCATTTTCCTTATTTAAAACAATTTTTTTATTTTTTTTTACTTTTTATTTTTAAATCTAACATGACTTTTATTTATTATTTCATTCTAAGGGATCATGTGTGCATTATCAAATCAGGATCCTATGAAATGAATAATCAAAACCACATGACATGAAATGAAAGAAAAAACAGTCACTAGGATCTCTACGTGACCTTTATGTACTGCTTTCAAAAAACAGATAAAGTGGTAATGAGTGTTTAATATATGGAAGCAATAAAAACAATCATTCTTAACCTCTCAAACAGGAAAAGGTATGAAAGAAAATAAAAACAATCACTCTTAATATCTCACACAGGAAAATATATGAAAGTAATAAAACTTAATCTATGAAAACAATAAATATTAACCTATAAAAAACAATAAATCTCACACATTATAGGTGGCCAACAGAAAAGCATGAGAGATGGAAAGTTGAGAGGCTCCCAATGCAAGCATTACCCATCAAGGTGAACATCACTCGCAAGCATGGTGCTAAATCTAAATTCCATTCAAAACATGAGTAATCTTAACGTTCCACCTGAGTATCTCCAACTTTACACATGCCTTTGAAAGGATAAGGCTCTCCTATTTATACAAGAACATAAGAAGCTACCTCATTAATGGAGGTCCATTATTCTCTCCCTAGATCCCTAGAAAATATCATAGAGTTACAACTCGAATAGGTAATGATGAGACGCATATAGAGTTACAAATAAAATAGGTAATGATGAGACACATATAGAGTTACAACTCAAATAGGTAATGATGAGACACATATCCTCTTTGACCTTTATCCAAATCTTCTTCTATGTCTTGAAGGGAATTCGAATTTGAGCATTGGAGTTCACATAAGGGTGCCTTGGAAGCTTCCAAATGACCTACACATGTCATGAAACTCAAGCCACTTTTATGTATTAGCAATTATATTTCATTTTTCTAAGTTTTAACCATAAATTCGATTAAAATACTAGAAATCATTAGCTTTTGTTAAACAAAAATGGAACCCATATAAATATGAAAATGGAGGCTAATAAAAGGTTATATGGTCATGGAGTTGGGACATGTGAGAGAAATGGCGTTGATAAAGGTTAAAGTGGATGAGATTTTGAATACATTTTGGAGTATCTACACTTCCTCAGTCACTATTAAGCTCAAATGTGCAATCCCAAACAAGCCCTTCCTTCTCAGTCCTTTCACAAGCCCATCACAAGCATAAAGTAGGGATATAATAGACGGTTTTCAAAATTATCCTGCCTTGTAATGAGTGAACTTGGTTGGAAGGTGTATCTCCTCGACAAGGCACAATAATTCTCAAGGAAGATGTCAAGTTGAAGAAAAAATAAGAAACATCACGAATACATGAAGAGATCTTGGACCATGATAGGGTGAAGAAATTTCATGATGAGAGAGAGGGCCCCAATACTACTCCAAGACCCTTTGGAGGGTGAAGATGAAGCATTAACCAAATCTATCACCTAGAATGGAAGAAACAATAGCAAGGAAAGAAGCTTGATATTGCCACATCATCATGAAGTTCCATGTCATCAATGCCAAGTCATGGATTCTACAAGTTTCATCACAATTTCATATGTGTCAATGTGTCTTGCAACATGATATGGAATGTAATTATGTATTATCAAAAGGAAATCCAAGGGTCACATGTGGACCAAAGAGTTAATATAATTTCAAAGGTCACTTAGGAGTCATAGAATCATGACGTTAACTCAAGAGTCATAGGAGATATGAAAGGTCATTGCTCTTGTTATAAAAGAAACCTCATAACTCAAGTAAAGCGATTTTGGAGGATTAGGATTTTGAGAACTAACCTTGGCTTCTCTAGCTTGGCATAGGAGAGAAGATCATTATTTGGATAAGAAAGCACTGATTCAATGCTCCACTATTGGAGCTAGTGGCTCACCATTGTAATTGTGCAATTGGATTTTTCACTTAATAATCAGAAGCTTGTTCAACCAACACATTTTCAGGCATCTATTGTGAATATTGTAATACTATTCTTTGGATGTTTGATGTATATGTTATGCTCATATGTATTAAAGAAATTGAACTGCTTCATTTTATTTAGTGATTATCTTATTGAATATGTGTTTTATTTTCTTTAATGATCGTTGTTTTTATGTGAACTATTTCACTAGATAACTAATGATTCTTTCCTTATTGTCATGTGTCTCTCTTAGGATAGTACTATTACTTTTCTTCTAGAGGCTCACCCTTGTCTCCCCTTTCGTGAAAAGTATCCTTTTACACATTTCAATTGGTGTTTCACAGTGTTAACTTACATGTTGGTTTTAAAAGTTATGTTCACACTCTCTTATATTATTCATTGCAGCCAAGGGTAACCATGAGTTATGGTGGACGAGGTCATACTCTTGATGGGAATCCTACTCCAAATAGTTTTAGGTCTATTTGGGACTTCACATTAGGGATACCCCCTGAATGTTGGTAGTATCCAACATCATCAACACATTCTTGTTAATAAAATTGGAAGTAGATCATTCATGACCAACCCTGCTTTGATTTCAGTAATATTGTAAGTCTTTCAATTGTTCACATTGTTGCATGGAATCCCATGTTTCTATGTATTTTCTATGGACCAAATGTACTAGATTTTTACCCTTTATCCAATTTTTTCATACCTTTGTGATAAGTTTCTTAGTGGTAGATTTGAAAATACATGTATGAGATATAAAATGAGGAGTGTATGTTTGTATGCAGCTTGGAAGTTGTTCTAATATGTAATGGATAAATTCACTTCCCTTTGGTTGTTTTACTTTCCTATCACATTTATGATTACACCAAACCATGAAAATAACTTTTATGTTATATATACAGTTATTAATGATGTATATTTCGTCTAGTCAGAAAGCATAGCTGATTGGAATTAAATTCACAATATAAATATCTACACTTCTTATGAAAAATCTCTAAACTAGGAATTTGGAACTGCTTAAACAAATCTTCAGTAGATTATGTTTATAATAAATCTAGACTATAAGTTCAAAGCTCAAACATTGCATGTCTAAAAGAAAGTGCATAAATTCTATCAAAATAAAAGGCTTAAAGAAGAAATGTAAACCTTCAAGCATCTATGTTTAGCTAACTATGTGGATTAAATGAATTTCATACCAACGAACAATAAAATCTACAATGTTTTTTTCTTACTTCTTTAGGACAAAAAAAAAGATGTAAATAAGGAAATAATTGAAATAGATCTAGGGCCTAAGTTTTTCTATAAGTTTGTCAATGTTTGACTCAATAAATCAACTCGCACATATGTCTTAGTATGTTTTTTATTGTATCTTTTAGTCCTATTTGAGGAATCGACCGATAGTACATTTTGAGTCAATTTGTTTCATCCCAATAGTAATATTTCTCCATCCCAATAATAATATGCATGTACAATTTTACTTACTTTTTCATGTATTTATGTGCAAAAAGAGATGGAGCCAAGTAATAATTTTGATTATAAAATTCCTACTAGTGAAGAGAAATATGTCATTAGCATGGTCAACTTTTGAAAAGGTTGTACATTCACTGAAATCCATGATGAAAGTGTGGATGATGAAATATTTGGATACCCTTTTGATTTTATCGAGGATGGATTAAATTTAAATCCAAAGAAAGAGAAAAATGGCAAGTTGATATGACAATTTTAGGCATCAAGAGGAAACTAGACAAATTTGATGTGGAAACAATGCTATCAAATGTAATGGAAAAATGCCAATCTTTAGTGGAACAAGTCATAGTTGTTAATCCTAGTGTATTGGCATCTTGGGAACAAAAAGTGAAAACTTTAATGGAAGTGTTTTTCAATGAGACACTTACTCTCAATGTATACTTAGAAAATGGAAAACGAAATGTAAAGATCCATTGTGAAATTTGTGGCATTTATTATGGCACAGGTGATTTATCGTTGGCAGTGCAAACAACTTGTAACTTCAAAAATAATCATATGAAAATAGGTGCCATTCAAAATAGCCTTTCAATGTTGGGAGATAATGAAATTCCTTCATGTAACAAGCACAACAAAAAATAATGGCTGGAGATCAATTTCATATTGATCAACCAATCAAAATTCAAGATGAATTCAACAAGACACAAGAGCCTAATTTGTTTAAGGTGGTGGAAGTAGTTGGAAAATCCTCCTATAATTTAATTTATATTTTCCTTTCCATAGTAATTTCTTGTGAATTTAATTTGCTTCTTTACTAATCTATATTCTGATTCTTTCATCAAAAAATTACCATAACATGAACATGAAGATCACAAAAACAAAAGAACATAATATATAGGTTCCAAGCCAGGGACAAACCCCTCCAAGGGGAAACCCCAAACAATTCTCTTCTTATAGAATCAAATCAAAGTGTGATATCCAAGATCCATAACCACATTAAACTTCACCCTTTAGACACCAAGCCAAACCCTATTATTTTCAAATCAAATCCATCATCAACATACCAGCAACATGAGATGTACCAAGGCAGAACATCCACAAATTCTATCTCAAAAATAAATCCTCTTTCAAACTTTGGCTCTTCACTTCTTCTCTACCTTCTCTATGATATTTTAGACCACAATCCATCAAGTGTGTGTGTCCAAATAAGCTCCATCTTCCCTCTATTTATATTTTCCAGAGGGGGGGTGTCAGTGGACATGTTCATTGGGGTAGGGTCAACTTGACATGTAGGTCGACTTTGCACCTAGAGGGGTTTCTGACCCAAAATTACATATTTAAAAAATTATTTTTCATTTTTCCTTACAATAGATCCAAATTGGACTTTGACTTTTTTGACTCAAAATATTAGAAGCATGAATATCTTGCTTGTCTAGAAAAATGATAATTTCTCTCCTTTTCTTGTGCATTTTACATCAAATACATAATAGTACAAATTATGAAGACCGAAACTAGTTACATTCTCCAACATCCCCTGTTAACTAGGGAGGTATTCATAATTGTACACCTAGTAAATGGATAATCTTAAACTGAAATATTCTCATAATAAGAGTCAAATTGATAAGCCATCTTCAAACATCAATGTCATAACCAATATTTTCATCATAGTAAGGCCTTAAACTGACAAGCTCATTTTATTTTAGAGCATCACGATGGCAGGCTTTACATTTGACACCCCACTACCTCTAAGGCACATACTCCATTTACATGTTCACTAGGTATGTCCTTTTGGGACTTATTCTTACCTTGGATTACCTATCCTTAAAGAATATTGATCCTCTTCAACCACTCTTATCTTGCATACTTGTTCAATCCTCAAAAAGCGTTGGTTCACTTCCCATATTGGATTTTCTATCCTCAAGGAGTGTCAATCTCAGATGTTTATATAACCCTTATGACCCCATTCACCCTCCATGTCCTTCACTAGACATACAACTATTAGTTTTGACCTAATGCATGACACATGAACAAGAGAATATACTGTCCATCATCGCTCCCCCTCAACCAGGGAGGAGATTCATTATTTCCTTTCAACTGGGGAGTCATAATTTCTTTAGCGTGCCTTCATAAATACATCAACAACTAGTTCCTCATGGAGATATTAAACTATATGCATGGCTCCTCATCCCTTCTGAATCTCATCATATTGCACTTCCTTTTTTTGGATATAATGGAGGCAAGTTGTGACAGGGTTTGGGCCATCACATTTTCATATCACTTTCCTCTAGTCATCACCAACAAAGGCATTATATTGAGCTACTCAAAGTAGAGCTAATCATAGCTCCTTTTGTACTGCTACCTTTGAATTCCAATATGATGTAGACATCATGATCATACAATCCTCCAAGGATTACCAAATCCATCCACTGAATCCACGTATTCTTTGAATTGAGAACAATTGTAAATATTTTTTCATCAATTTCTATTATGTATTTCTACAACATTCTTCCAGGTAGAAAAACCATATACCCACTAGATAACTAGTACCAATTTTTTCTCATGATCATCCAAGCCATTAAAAGTGTTACCCACACATCTCATGTGTTCTATGATAAAACTATGCAGTTGTAGGTACAACATCATCAAGCAATCTTTCCTTCTAGCCTCTTCTCATACTTTTGTAATATGTCCGATCAAGGTGCCAAGCCATATCCCAAGCAGATCATTAGGGTTTTCAAATTATAATATCCTCTAGTCAGAGTCTCATGTCAAGTTTTGTTACTTGCTCCCTCAGAAGTTATCATTCCTTTACATGTTTTATCTTCATATTACAACAATATTATGCTTCATCTTTTAGTCATCAATGTGTTGCTGGAATGTACTCATTAGATGGAATCTTCAACACATCTTGGTCTTTAAAGTTCCCTCTTTCCATCATTCTCATCATTTTCAGGAAGTCATCAACAAGCACAAGTGTTTCCTTGCTTTGTTCTTCCATCCTTCTCATTTTTCTTCCATAATTTTTGTACATGTAATTCCAAAAAGTACAACCAAGAAAAATATACAAATACAAGAGCATGGTATCATTTATATCAGTCTAGGGTTTCCATAGTTTCTTAGAAGGTGTACTTCTAGAGTTCTGGTTATAAACCCTATATTACTTTATCTAACACTTATTAGGGTTTTTAGTGAAAAACATCAACCCTAGGTTTTATCCAATTCAAACCTTGCTAGGTTCTTACCGCATTCCCTAGTTTCCTTTCATAATTTTAAATATGAAAACCATAGATGCTATTTTCCAAGTGCTAGGTTTTTTCTTATAGGGAACAACCAATTAGTGTAAGGGTTTTTTTCTTCTAGTTTTAGTGCAATCTAGGGTTCATAAAATACCGAGGGTCTTAAAGACTAAACATATCTACAAATCCTAGATCAATATATTAATTTGTAAAACCCTAAATACTTTACTAACCATTTCTAATGATCATTACCATAGTCTAGACGTATAATATGAAATGTACACAAATATTGTACATACCTTTGTGATATTACATGCTTTCAAAGATCCAATCTTTCTTGATTTGTTAACACTTCTTCACCAAGGGTTTATCTTCAACACAAATATTCCAATTTCTCTTATGTTGATCTTTCAACTTTTGTCTTCTCGCAGAGCTATACCAATATTCAGATACTATTTATTTCTTGAACCAAGTCATCACACTTCTTGCAGATGATATAAAATATTGTCCATTGGCCATCATATTGATTGTCTATTCTTGAATTACTATCTTGGTCATCCAGTTACTGCCATACTATAGATCCAAATTTATTATTACTAGTATGGCATAGAGGACATGGTCATCATGATTCACCAAGATCACTTGTTTATGCACATTATATCCATTCCTCACATATGCCTCCATGATTGTTCATATTTCAAGTTTGAACCTTGAGAAAGTAAAAAAAAAACATAGGAATATTTTTGCAATCTACAGGTCAACTTCATCATGACTGCTTCTCATAGTCGATATCTATGTTTTATAAGCCATCATTGACAATAGATCTCTATTATAGATCATTGTCATAGCATCAAGTTTTCTTCCATACTAGGGACCAATGATTTTTGTTATCATTATATATGAACATCATGATTTCATCCTTCTCATTGTCTCATAGGGTGTGTTCTCATTGTCACTTAACATTTTTTGTCATATTTGTATTTCAAAATGATAATCACATAGAATTGGTCAAGCATAAGTGCGATGCCAAATATGCGGGCTATGTCATACAAGTCACTAAGATAATATATGCATGCCATGTCATATGAGTCACCAAGACCATATATGTAGGTTATGTCATACAAGTCATCGAGCATATTCAATCTTTAGAATTGATCCAACAATGTCACATATATGTCATTAAGGTTGAACCACCATTAGTGTCACTCTAAAATATGGTGATGTTATGGCATCACAATAATTTCAATACAATTACAATCCCAGTTCAATGTAAATTAGAAAATATTGGCCACAATAGTGAGCCAAAACGATCTTATGCAATCCATAGTAGCATTATGAGTGCGATTTTATTGAATCCAAGAAATGGGATGCATCTTTTAGCGATGCCAGCAAATATCTATCAATCACAATGCCACGTTAGAGCTATGTAAAATAATGCAAGTTCAAAATTGTGAATTAGTTATTCATACAAATTTATTCAAGTCATTGTTCGAACCTCTGACAATATATATTGACCCATATAATTATTTCCATATATGGATGCGAGAGTCTTTCGCAAATCACTATAGAATTTAATCCATATTAATAGATTGAGATCCATATCATTCTATAGAAATATTAGATGGGAGTCTGTAAAAATGTGACCTTCTCAAAACACCAAAGAATATGCAAACTTTGTAATGCGAGCTAATTTCAGACATATGCCTCTCCATTCTTAGTAATTTGTGATACCAAATATTAATCATGCATTATAAAGCGATGCCAACAGTTAATTTCTAAACCTCTATTATGTGATGCCTCTAGATAATTTTGAATTGTTGTCACTATATGCTTTTAATGCAAGACAGAGTAATTGTATAATGAATGAGAGAGTGATCGATCATTTGATCCACAGATGTCGATTGCAAATCTAGACATAGAATAATAAAACGAGCTACAGGAAGTATGGGATGAATACTATGATGAGAATGAGTAAACATAACTGCATACAAAAACCATATAGTAGTTGATCCATATAATATAGGACTTTATATGAACCATAGAAAATTGTATGGAATGAACCTAGAACTATAGAATTTGATCTTCCACGGAGATTGAATCTTACAAAAATGTCATTCAAACCTCAAATATTAATGATTATTATGTCAAAAGTGATATTCTAACCTCCTTATTCTAAACCAAAGCTCTCCTACCATCTTGGAAAACTGGGAGGCCTGTAGTTTAATTTATATTTTCCTTTCCATAATAATTGCTTGTGAATTTAATTTTCTTATTTATTATGATTCTTTCATCAAACAATTATCATAACATGAACATAAATATCACAGAAGAAAAATAACACAAGATATGGTTGCCAATTCATGGCAAAGCCCCTCCACGGGGAAAACCTAGAAAATTATCTTCTTATAGAATCAGATCAAAGTAAGATATCTAAGACCCATAACCATAGATAATTTCACCCTCTATATTCAAATTCAAACCCTCCTTTCTGCATAACAAATCCATCATCAAGAGACTAACAAAAAAAGATATACCAAGGTAGAAAAAATTCTAGCTCAAGAAAAAATCCTCTCTTTTAGACTTTGACTCTCCACTTCTTCTCTACCCTCTCTGTGATATTAAAGACAATAATCCATCAAGTGTATGTGTCCAAATGAGCTCCAGATTCCTGTTATCACCAAGAAAATGATCACCTAGCCATTTCTAACTAGGAGGATAGAATAGACCATGTATGATAAATTTTACCATAGTAAAATCACTTTTACCATGGGAAATAATTTAGTAAACCATTTTTATTAAACGATTTCTGATTAAATTTAAAAAATCCCATGAGAATAATTGAATAAATCATTATTTATTTAATTTTCTATAAAAATAATTATTAATCATTATTTGATAATTATTCCTTGTCACATTTGACTTCATCACCTAAGAATAATTAAATAAATCACTATTTATTTATTATTCCTTGATTCTATTATTGGAATAATTGTTAAATGACTATTTAATAATTATTTCAACTTCACACCATTCTTAGTCCTCGCGAAATAATTAATAAATTATTTCATTTGTTAATTATTATTAAATAGGGATATTTGACCATTTTGAATATCTTTTCCCTCTCCAAAAAAATATGATAAAGTATTCCTAATGGTTAGATCTTGATTTGGTCAATATTATTTTATTATTCTCCATTTTTTAGATCAACCCAATACTTTGTTATAAATAATAGGGTTGTATGAAAAACTGAATACATACATGCGAGCTAAATTGAACAATATGCGGAAGAACCTGTGACCTTTTTTTAATCCAAGTGAGTCCATCATTAGGGAAATTGTTTTTCACAACTTGAGATGCATGAGTATGAATATTGGAGCTTATTAATAGTTTTCCATTCATCCTTCACCATGATCATTATCATCGTCACCAATATCATCTTCTTACATTTGAGCTCCCACTTGAGTTCTACGCGTTGTTTTTTGGTTTTTCACATATTGAGATAGAGAATTGATTATTCAATCATCAAGGACATCAAAGGACCCATCCCATAGAGTGGGATTTGTAGACCACTTTGTAGATCTCCTTCAATAGTCATTAAAATGATTTCCATATTGGGTTATTACACTAGATTTATATTTTTGTTTGCTATTTTGGATCACATATATCATTTTATTGTAGGTTTTTCTCGATTTATTATTGCAGATCTGAAGTGTAAGTAACCACAAATTGTTCTTAGAGTCACTTGTCACCAGTGACTTAAGTGAAGTGTTTTTGTTACACCTTCCAAGAAATTTCATACTAACAAATGGCGACTCCATTGGGTTTTTAGCCACATTTGTCATTAACAAATGGCGACTCCACTGGTGTAGTAATTTAGTTCATGGGTGACTGAAGTTTTAGTAAATTTTAGGGTTTTCTAGAGCTATTTATAGCTTCTGAATTTCTATTTATAGTTTTCTTTCCTTTTTTGTCAAATTTTCAGATTATGCTGATTTTTTTGTTCTTTCCGCGGGTCACAGGTACCAGTTGACGAATAGATGGAAAAATCTATGTGAGATCTGCTGATCGAGAGTCATGAGAGAGAAAACACACTTTTCAGCCCTAGATATGTGTTCCAAAGTGAAATGTTTGACCAGATATCTGTGTTTTCCACTGTTTCCAACTCATTACATGCATTTTGGATTTTTTCCGATAATTTTTCATAATTTTTCAGACTTGCCGAGAGTGTTATGTGTGGACTGGGAAGGGTTTCTTATCTCTGTTTCAATCTCCCCTAGGCCAACATTCTCTTATTTTTTCTCTTTGAGGAAGGAAATATCCCCCTAGGGTTTAGAGTACACCTCCACCTTTTTAGGAAGAGATTGGCTAGGTGAGGAGTCTAGGGTTCGAGCATTTTTAGCCACTCCTTTTTAGAGTCTACTCCATTACTTTAAAACACTTTTGGATAGGTTATTTAACCTGTTATCACTTAAGAAAAGAAATTTAAATTATGAGCATTAGTTTGATTCCAAAGGATTGATGTTAGTTTTGGTCTAGTCTTTCCATGGTTGTTTTAGAGTCTAAGATCTAGAAAAGAGTCTTGTCGGTATGGTCAAATAGGGTCAACACTCTTTTCTTGCCTATCCCTGGTCCCACATCACACATAAATTTCCATGTGTCAAACTTGTGTCAAGGTTTTCATGCGCTACGAAACTGTCTAGGAGTTTTCGTAGCGAAAAACCCAGTCTAGGATTTTTCGTAGCACAAAACACAGAATTTGCACTAGTTGTGCTACGAAATCGGGCATTCATGCTAATTTGTGTTAAATTTCACCTAGCTATCAAATCTATCAGAATCCGTTAGTCTTACATCATCAACTGTCAATCCATATACCATGCATATCACATGCAACCGCTCATTCTCATCATTAGGTTCATTAGGTGTCTTGGTACGCTCAAGTTTCAAATTTCAAAAATGGATCCAATTGTTCTCAGTTATGATTATGTTTGGGTTCATGCATGAGAAGCAAATTGACAGACATATAATAATAATTCTCTAAATTTCAAGTGAGGCAACTTCCTTGTTTATTTCAAGTGAGGCAGTGATCGAGATTAAGACAGTGGAAGCTCTTCAATATTTGTTTTGCAGGAATTCCATGGAGGTGTCTATAGAAAGGAAGGATCATAGGTCAGATTGTTATGAAACCAGCTCAAGAAAAGATAGAAAAGATAGATCAATGCCTTAGAATTCATCCTCTTCGAAGGGGCAACCTCCTTTACATTACATAAATGAACAATTCTTGGATGATTCAAATGACAAAACCTCCTTTC
>APFE031149075.1:5348-47104 GCA_000404065.3 Pinus taeda
TAAAGGATAACCTCGTGTTGGCACAGAATAGAATGAAACAACAAGCATATCAACATCGCAGCGAAAGAAGTTTTGATGTAGGTGATTGAGTATTCTTAAGGCTACAACCATATAAGCAAATGTTCCTCAAGAAAGCTAAGAAGGATAATAAATTATTACCAAAGTATTATGGTCCGTACAAGGTGTTGCAAAAGATTGGTACTATGGCATGCAAATTAGAGCTTCCTGTAGCTTCTCGATTGCACCCAGTTTTCCATGTTTTATGTTTAAAGAAGGTTATAGGCAATAAGCTCCCAGTTCAAACAATATTGCCAGAACTTGACGAGGAAGGAAAAATTATATTGGAACCAGAAGCAGTCACAGAAACAAGAACTTGACAACAACGAAATCGATCAATTTCAGAGTATCTTATCAAGTGGAAGAACTTATCTGATGAAGATTCCACATGGGAGGATGAGAATTTTATACAGAAGCATCCAGAACTACTCAAGCGTTGAGGACAACACTTTTTTTTAAGGAGAAGGGCATGTTGGGTCCCCATAATACTAGTGATTACCCCATTACTATTGTAGTTGTACCCCTTATTAATATTGTTATGCCCCTATTGTGCCCATATTGTTACTATTGTGCCCCATAGAAGCCCACTATTGTATTATTGTGCCCTTACATTATTATTCTTATGTAGGCTCTGATTATGTTATGACCCCTTAGACTCCTATATATAGAGAGGAGGTCTTTTCATTTGAATCATCCAAGAATTGTTCATTTATGTAATGTAAAGTAGGTTTCCCCCTCGAAGAGGCTGAATTCTAAGCCGTTGATCTATCTTTTCTATCTTTTCTTGAGTTGGTTCATAACAGTGTCTCCCCGATCTGAAATCTCAATTAGACTTCACACCATTTGGAGTAGGATCCCCATCTAGAGTATCGACCTGACCACCATAACTTAAGGTTTTACTTGGCTATAACGAATATCATAGGAGAGTATGTACAAAACCTTGGAAAAGGAAAGAAAGTTGACACTATTAAACACTAATTGCAATGTGTAAAAGAAGACATTCATGAGAGGGAAATAACAATGAATCTCTAGAAGAAAAATAATAGTGTTATCCTAAGAGAGGCATATGAGATCAAGGAAATATTCATTAATTATATAGATAAATAGTTCACATAGACACAACAATTATTAAATCACATACAACACACATTCAACAACATAAGTACCAAAGCCAATGAAATAGTTTAATTTCTTTAGTACAAATGAACATAACATATACCACAAACATCAAAAGCGTAGTCTTACAATATTTATGAGACATGTATGAAAATGTGTTGGCTCAAAGAGCCTCTAGTTGTTAGGTGAAGTATCTAAGTACACAATACTAATGGTAAGACACTATCTCCAATATTGGAGCGTTAAGTCACTTCGTGATTCTCCAAAGAATGATCTTCTCTCCTATTCTAAGCTAGAGAAGCCAAGGCTATCTCTTAAAAGTCTCTTCCTCCAAAAACCACTTTGCTTAAGCTATGAAGTTGTATTTATAACAAGAGGAATGACCTTTCATATCCTCATGATTATTTAGCTTCCCTCATGATTATTAGTCTTTTAAGTGACTCTTGAGCTTTTATAAACTATTATACTTTTTCTAGTGACTCTTTAGTTTACATGTGACATTTCATATTCCACATGTGACTTTTGGACTTCCACACATTTGTATTTTGTCATTTTTTGGAAAATACATAATTACATCTCACATCATGTGGCAAGACCTACTGAAACATATGACACTCTAATGATGCTTGTACAAGCCAACACTTGGCTATGATGATATGAAACTTCATGATGATGTGGCATTGTGAAGTTGCTCTTCTTGGTTATTTATTTGTATGTTCATGATTTATGATGCATCTTCTTCATCTTTCTCCTCCCATTAGAGCAAATTTCAACCTAAAAGTGCCCATGAAATTTTCATGTAATTTCCATGTCATAATATGTAAACCAATCAAAATATTTTGAATTTTAAAAGAGGTACATGTAAATATTTTGGAGGGAAAAGAAGAAAAACTACTTTTTCTTAATTATATTTTTTTTGTCTTATCTCCTTATAGGTTTACTGAAATTTCAAGTGTAGACACTCGTTATACACATAATTAAATTCCACATATGACAAGTACTCATTATGCATACTTTTGAGAAGAACTACTTTGATAAAAATTGGATATACATTAAAAAAGTATGTTCAACGCACATTTTTAATGTATCTTAAATTTTTACCAATGTGGGTCTTCTCAAATGTATGCATAATGGGTACTCATTGGATGTGGAATTTAAATTTTCATACAATGTGTATCTACACTTGAAATTTGACTAAACTTATAAAGCCAAAAATGCAATTCAAAAGGGGTTTTCTTCCTTTCCCTCCAAAATTCATAGCTCTTGTTTTATTTTATTATTTTTCCTTAGGCGGTCAGTTTTAGGCTAAAATTCCCTCTGTTGAAAAGGTTTGAAGATATGGATTCTTTTATGATATGCATCATGTAACTTCTATCATGATCTAGTGTCCCTTTATCTTCATGTTTAATGATCATATTGTTTTCACAGATTCCCAAGTGTCTTCTAGGATAGCCTCCTTCTCCTTCTCTCCAAGAAATCATCTTGCCATGTCAAGATATAGTACTTGCAAGTCAAATCTACTAATGACAAGATGAAATCAATTTGAAAATATCCTAGTCTAACTCTCTTCCTGAAATCCACTAACTCACTTGGAACTCAGAACTATACAAGGAGGAAGGGTCATGGATTGCACTGTGTGTAGTTCCAAGGGATAGGAGTGAGGGACTGATGACTACTATTGTGTAAGATGAAGCAATTGATGCCTGAGAAGTTAGATTTCATAGTTGACGGTCACACTAAGGAAATATTTTCCATTGTAACTACACAATGCATAGTTGAGAAGAGAGAGAGAACCAATTCATTGTGCAGTTATGCAGTTTAGGGAGACAAACAGACAAATTGTTGCTTGCAACTATCCAATGCATCGAAAGAGGATGACTAGGAGGAAATATTACGTAGTTTTAGGGAGCAAGAAGTAATCCTTGAGCA
Organism: Pinus taeda; assembly: GCA_000404065.3. NCBI lineage: Eukaryota > Viridiplantae > Streptophyta > Pinopsida > Pinales > Pinaceae > Pinus > Pinus taeda. Next base: position 8,451 of record APFE031149075.1, read on the forward strand.
CTATGACTGCGTAATATTAGTCCTTGGAGGTTGAGACTATGAAGTGCACAGTTCTTGATGGTAGGGCATACTTGTTATGGCTTCAAACTATGTAATGCATAGTTAAGTGAGACATTTTGGGAGGAGGTTGACCGAAGAAGGACCAATCATCGGAAATGACTAAGTGTGGGATTCAAGATGTGAGATATGGAACTAGAACATGAATTGAGCATGACCAAGCACTTATAAATGATTAACCACTCAACAAGGAAGAATTTAATACCCACAATCAACATGTTCCTATTGAGATGATAGTAGTACAATACATACCTCCAAGTTCAACATTTAAGATACACTTTGTGACGCAAGTGAAGACACTAGCGAAATAATGCTTAGAACTTGGGGAATGTGTCTAATTCATGTCTTTATGATAGATATAATACATTAATGAAGGAGAATTCATCAAAACATCTCTTCAATAATTCAAAAATGACTCCCTTTGACTAGATCTGACACTTCCATAACCAGAACATGACACTTTCAAAGTAAGAGAAAAGTGGAAAAAACACTCACAAAGGCTTAAAGAAAGTGAAAGTGGCACATGATAGAGAAAATATAACATGAAAATGAAACTTGTTAAAGTGAAAGAAGGCAGATATGATAGTCATGAATGTGAAAGTGATACTTGCAAAAACAAAGGTGCACAAAAAATGATAGTTGAGAACGCTCACTGAAATAATATTATAATTGCAACTTCAGTGAGGAAGATTGTCAACAAAGAGTGCACACTGACTGTCAACTTGTGAATCATATTACGCCATGCTTATGAGTTTCATAGTCACTGTCAATAGTGATTACGAGAGACTTACCTTTAGGATAAGTGCAACATCTATCTTAAGCTTGTGTTGAAAGAAGTGGACTTGTTAGTTCTTAGATGACTGAGAAATTATAAGAAGGTGACCTTGACACTTAGAATTTGAAGAAACATCAACTGACCATGAAGCAACTATGAATAATCAAGGAATGACAGATCTTAGGATTATAAGTAGGCTCCAAAATTCAATTGTAAGGAAACTTTTGGAGATGTTTGTCACATCAACAACACATGGAATACATAAGAAACCCTACATATTTATCATATGAAACCTAATTTTTTATTCCTTTTCCTCTTTTATTTTTATGGAGCATTTCAATAGAAAAACACGACTCTAAATTTAAAATACATTTTTATTGATTTCCATGTCTCGATCCAAAAAACAATTATGAATGTTGAAAACATACTTCTTCAACTAAGACATATCTTTCTATTTTGTCGATATATTTTACTTATTTTTTGAGAAATTAATTTTGATATGGGAGAATCATACCTCCAAGTCAAAACTCCTTTTGACTAGACCTAGGGCTTTCATTTACCAAGGGAGTTGGTACCCTAAATTGGATTTAATTATTTAATTTAAATTTATTTTCCTATGTTTTCAAGAGAATTTTATATAAGGGATGAGAATGAGGGATCTTATAATCATATATTCTCTTTAGGAGAGATCTAAAGAATATTTTAGAGAGAGAGGTTTCAGTGTTACTTATATCTCATGAAAAATATGTGGATCTAGAGGATTTAGAAATAGGGATTTGTTGAATAATTAGTGGATCTAAACCAAACTATGGTTTCAAAATCCCTAATGTATATATGTAATTAGGATCATGAAATGTATGTACAGGTGTAGAGAGGATAGTTGAGAATAGAGGATTAAGGCCAAGTTGGCCAAAACGGTCGAAAGGTGACAATTTTATTTATATCAGGCCTTAAAGGAAATAAGGCATTTTGTAAATTATCGGTGTGTTAATACAAGAGAGCACTATGTTTGAATAGTTTAAATATGTATCAATTGGTTCCTTGCGTAGTATTGTGACTCTTCTATATGTGTAGTTTTTCCCTGTAGTCATGAGGAATTGAGATTAATTGCAAGATTGAAGAGATACGCACAGGAGGGAGAGAGTTTCATGAATGCACACTATAATCATTACAGAGGATACATAACCCTTTTGAAATTGGAATGAACCATTCCATTTGCAATTAGAATGATAAAAGTTGTAGATGATTGATCCAAAAAGTTCTCAATGATCGAGTGCCAATGAAGTTTCAAGAGGAATGCAAGTCTGTTAGAAGAGGTGTTGTTGGGGCGTTAATCCTATAGAAAAACTATGTTTTCCTTTGAATCAAAATAGATTGGATGTGTGGTGGAAGCATGGATATCTAGAGATAGTGAATAATTATAGGATGAGTACAAAAGTAAGCCTACATCAGAAGTTATGCACAAAGTATAAGTAGAAAGGGTAAAAAACTTAGTTTAGCTAACATTTAATGAAAGTGAATCAATTAACGAAGGAAATGAAACATAACTCAAGGTTATTTTAGAATGAAATTGTTAAATAAAAATGTTAGGGTGTCATGTCGCATAGGATCTTCTACAATACATCAAAAGAGGAGCACACGAGGGAGTAGCCGCGATGATTGGGCATTGAGTTGACATGTAAGAGTTTGTGACATGGAGAAGCAGAGCTAATGCATTGGTTGATGAGAAAATCACAAGAATTTTTACACATCCCAAACGAATTTCCTCATATGAGCAAAGGAGAAACATGCAAAAAGAACACTAGGATACTAAGAGTTAGATGGATGTGGTAGTCAACTAATGGGAAAAGCATCAGAATGATGTAAGGTGGGGTGATGTGGTTTATATAGCATCATAAATTCATAAAAAAATACAGATGGGGGAATTTATATTTCTTGGAATTTGATACCCATATAATTAAAGGAGTAGCACGACTAGGGTGACAAGGACCAAGGCCGGAATGGAATTTAACCATTGTGTAAGAGGCCAGGATGATGTCAAGTGTTGTCACTAGATGATGAGACTAACAAGTGTGGAATGAAGGAACGTTGAATCATCTTAAACATAAAGGTCTTTCATGGTTTTAAAAGGGTTAGGGATGAAAGTTGATGCGAGCCACAAGCAATAGTTGACAAGAATAGTTCTTGTTCCCTACAGTTTGTCTTCCAAAAGGAAAATTTACGCACACTTTAAAGATAGGTCAGGATGACATAAGACTAGGATGATGTGTCCAATGGATAAAATTTATGCATTAAGGTTAGAAGGGTTAGACCCAAGTCTTGAGGCCCATTCATATCACATAGAATGGGAGGAAATAATATAAACATCTATGAATAGTATAAAGGAACAACACTGAAATATATCAAAAAGGATCCTAATAGAAAGGTAAAGGATTTAAATTATCATTCTCCTTGAAATTTGTTTCTATAGAAGAGTCGATGCCACTTTGGTTCTGCCCTTATGTTTGAGACCATGAATTTGTATGCATAAGCTTGGCTCTAGTGCCTATATTTGAACAAGACTTGAATTTGGTGGTTCTTATATTACCTTACAACTCCTCCCACATGATTTTAAATAACCATTAAAAAAAATTTATTTCCCTAAGTTGGGGTTGAGTAAGCACCTTTTTTAGCATAAGAGGGCATTGTCAGTTTTAAGCTAGCATAATTGGCACTACCAGTTTCAGATCGACATCATTTGGTATCAGCGTTAGAAATTTATTTATCTTGAGAAGTATTTAATGGGGGGTACGCTAAGCTCTTTAAAGAGTAAAGTTTACAAAAAAATAGGTTTAGACATTATTTTAATTTTTTTTACTAAAGCATATGATAGACGATTGCACAAATTACATTAATAGTATTAACGCAAAAAGTATGTTTAAAATATACTTTTTGGATTGGAGGGAATTTTTTTTTGAATGATAGAAATTGAATTGTAACTCTATTTTTCCTTTGAAGCTAGTTTTTGAATAAATTTACTGGTAGAAATTGCAAAGATTTCAACAAGTTCAAGTTCTCTTAAAATGACAGAAAATATATAGAGGAATGCATGAGGAAGAGATAAATGTGATGTGTAAAGGATTGTGATAAGAATAAGGCCTTGAAAAATATCTTGACAAGTATTTATGTTCTCATGTTGATGTTGGTCATAAGTATTTTCCCTTGTGGCCATACAGCATGCAGAGCTCTTAAAAGGAGAAATTGTGACAAACCCTAATAACAAGATGATATCGCTGAAGCAAGGAGAGTAAAAATGGAAGAGAGAGGTGAGAAAATAAAATTTCAGAATCTTAGCATCTTGAAAGTCGAGGAGTAGAGTTTCTCTAGAAAAGGAGAAGAGGTTATACTAAAAAAAAATAGAATGGGACAACTTCAAACAACTAAGCTTGGGTTGAAGTTGTCGAATGAAGTTCCACAATGAGTATGAGTAGAATTTCCAAGATAAAGAGAAGGGAAGGATACCAAGAGGATAAATTGGTCCTATGGAAAGTGGTAAACTTGTTTCAAGATAAAGAAGGCTTGTTGCATCTCATGAGTGTACAAGGAAAGTTCACAAGGAAAGGATTGCTACTAATAGTCATGTCAAGGGATTAGAGAGGAGAAATGACAATAATGAAGAATAATTACAAGACGTCTAGCGTAAAAATGATAAGGGATAAGGAATTTTAGAAGGATAATGTTAATTTTAGAACATTACTCAATCATGTGAAGTAGTTGTTTCAGGGAATCAATGAATATCAGAGGTACAGATCGACAGTGAAGAAGAAGAAGGTAAGATGGCCTCCATTAAAAAAAGAAGTTGAGGTAGAGAATGTATGAAAAAGTGAAGGAAGAACTTAGAGCGGCTAAGTATAATCCATTTTTATATGGAAAATGGTTGTACATTGATGAAAAAATCCAAAGATGTGGAGAAGAGATTTATTGAAAATTTGATGAACTATTGGATTAGTTCTGGTCATCATGAGGATGTATTAACAAAGGCATCAAGTGAGGCTAAGGAGCATTATATTTTTGAAACTAATGATTTGTGTGTGATTGCAGCTAATTAACAACACATAATTGACATGTTTATATGGATTGATGAAGAAATAAAGTTTTTAAATGAGAGGATTGGGAGTGTAGAATTTATACTTAAGCATGTGTTTGCAAATGTCAGAGATAGAGAATTATTGTTAGTTTCCATGAAAATTTATTATGGTGAATAATTTCTGCAAGAAGATGATGTTATGGAAGCGAGAGTAAGGAAAATCATTCCCATTATAAAGGAATCAGAGTTGAAGACTACTGAAAAATACATGGGAAGTGCTAGTCATCTCGGAGTAGAGCTCAAATTTTAGATGATTGGTTGGATAATCCCAAGAAAATAGTTAAATTTTATGACATGTTCTATGCTTGAAAAAATTACCTTAATGTCTTATTAGTCCAATAACAACTTTACTTCAGATTCCAATAAAAATGACATTAAAACTTCAGTAACATTAATTTTAGATCATCATTGGTAGTAATTGTAGATAAAACTGACAAAACATGAGCCTTGTATTACCTTAATAAATTAATCCCACATCTTTCCGTTCTACATATTCCAATGTGAGGCATAACCATTTCATTATTATCCATTAAGATCTAAAAAGATATATGTTAATAATAGGATTAAGCCTTATTTATATTTTCAATATCTGATAATTTGTGCTCAAAATATATGATATGTGTCGACGTGAAACATATACAAAGGTCTAAAATAGATGGAAGAAATGTTTTGCCACACATATTATTCTTCTTCACATCCTTCCAGGCTATTAGAACAAATATTGGTTTCAGAGTCATGTTTATATGTTTGCATTCATTGAATAAATGTGAAAAATAATATTTTATAATATCGAGCAAGTTGTTAAAAATGAGTAATCATTATGCAACGTACTAGATTAAATGCTATAAAGCATCGAAATAAATCTTAAAATGCATATGGACACAATTTAGGCATATAGAACCACTTTATCAGTTTCCTCGGTATGGTGTGCCATCTGGTCATATTTTTTTACCATTTTCTTCTGTCAATCTTCACCTTGAATCTACCATAGAACAAATGGTTTCACATCGTAAAATATGTGGATGACACTAGGAAGTCTTAATTACAATATTTATGCATTTTCATTCAGATAGTATCGTTTTGAGTTCATGATAGAATACTGACTAAAAATAATTATCACTACAACAAGAAACATTGATGGATTGTGTAGAGTGTGAAGATGTGGCCCTCCACTTCCTCATTTCATCATCTACACCTTGACATTCTGCATAATGTATCAATTTTATGTGGATTCGAGTTAATTGTATTCAACCCCTTCCTCCCTCATCTACAACCCCTTCCTCCCTCGTCTACGTAAGTAACCTAAAATTGATTATTTTTTGACATCATTTGGCACAACAATAACATAAAATTGCTAGTGTTAGTGTTAGATCACCCAATGACAGAATGCCTATTAGTAAAAATGACTGTAAAGATTTGATAATGAAAGTAACAAAATTTTGCTTTGCTCGTGTTTCCCTTTAATTTTGGGGCATGTAAGATTTAGCTTTGTGTGATTTCTAGTTCTCAAAACTATGTTTAGTGGCTCTAAGTGTGGAGGAAAGGAGAAATCACAATTAAACATATAAAATATCCATATTTCACATGTGTTTGAATGCATGTGAGATAAATGTTGTGCGGGAGAATGATTATATGAAACAAATAACAAAATTTTGTGTCCACAATGTCTCTAGAAAAAATTCTTTAAAAATGACCTTACACGTGGTTTTGAAGACTACTGTGTAAATATAACTATGTTTTCAAAACTATTTTTGGTTGCTTTGTATGTAGAGATGAACATGAAGGACAATGAAAACTTGTTTTGTATCTCCACACTTCACATAAATTTAAAATATTCATACATATAACATGTTACAAAATTGGTAGTGATAGGAATAAAAAAGATTTAATAATGAAAAGAACAAAATATGGCTCTATTATAATCTCCATTAGCTCGGGTGTATAACCGGTGCAAAATAAGGGTGGGGTCATTTTATTTGATATTGAAATGTAAAGGAGTTATGGCAGTTTTTCTTTGTTGATAATCCATTGTCTGGTTTTCAAAACTATGTTCAATGGCTTCGATTGTTTAAAAACAGGGAGCACTATGGTTTCTAAATCTATTATTGTATGGAAGAGATAAGCACATGAAAACTTTATAGAGGGAGAATGCATGTAGAAGTGTTAAACATTGTAGTAGAAATATTATGTTTGTTATTGTGCAAACTCGTTTTCTTGGAAAAATCATAAATTAATGACACATGTCATTTAATATAGGACAATAAGTTTTGAATTCACTAATGCTCAAAGAAATCCAAGTTTTATGAAGCTTTCATGAACATAAATCCAAACCAGCCTAGAGAACCTAGCAAAATTTTAAGTAATCTGTTCGTAGTTCAATTGGTGAGGTGTTCATCATGCATTTTTTGGCATGCACATTTCGAACACATACTCGAATAGTTCTCAAGGAGGCTTGTTATGAATGGTTTTCTCCAAAGATATTTTCTATGTGCACTGCTAAGTTGTCATTTTTCTAGTTATCATAATGGACAGTAAATAATGTTGTGTGTTTTTTTTGTTTGTGTAAGAAATATTTTTTTTTTTTTTTTATTGAAGATAGGGACTAATTCTACAATATATTTATTAGGTACCTTATGGTTCCTTTCATTTCAATGGAATTCCTTGGAGAATTTCCACATATACGTAGGAGTAAGTGGGGTTGAGTAGATCTGTGGCTTAGTTTGTTAAAATTAAATCCTAAATATAGTTCTTATAGAAGAGTTTTACCATTATTTTCCAAGTAAATTTGCATCATTCATGTGGAAATATGAATCTTCTACCAATGTGTATTTTATTTGTTATATTACGGCTTTATTGTGTAGATCTATACCATGTTGTTCATTTCCGAGTATGTTTCTTATGATTTGTATATCGTGGTGCAATATCTCATAGCGAATTTGGAACATGTTTGTAGTGTGATTGTCAAGGCATCAATGGAGAAACATTTTTTTGCTATAAAAAGAGAGCATATGGATGAAATTATAATCCAACATAATCTATTTCATTTAATAAATTTTGTATATGTTGTTAGAGATTACCTATTTGATTTTATGAAAACACTTGTGGATTTTAAATACATGACAATAAAATTACGTGAAAGGATGATATCACGATTCAAATTTTTTATTATTATAGAAGAATGGAACAATGGAGCAATGTTATCTTATCAACATGAATTGGACATAAATGCATTGATAGAGATGCATGGTATAGATAGCCCAAATATTTACTTTGAAAGGATGACAAAATCATGTTCAACTTCTATGATTGAAAAATAACGAGGAATATGGGGAGACATATTTTGTATACATTGGTTATCAAATTGGCTAAAAATTATTATAATACTTTGGTAAGACAAAGGAATGAAAACCTAATTGCATTTTAATTCATATTTGTACAGAGAAAGTTACGACATATTGTTCCATGATCAAAATAAAATTAATAGACATTTTGAACCAATTATGTGCAAGAAAAAATGTTTAGTAAGAACTGATCATGAACATATGATGACTATAAAAAGGTAAAAAGAAATAGAAAATAAATGGATGCAGATAGAGGAAATCATGAGTAGACATATGCTTCAGAGAATTTTTAGGTTCAAGGGTTTATATGGTGAATGTTTTTTGAAACAATACATCAATTGACACATAATGAATATGATTTTTCCCATTTATGGCCCATAATTGCACATAATTTTTGCAATACAATCATGCATAATGGTTCTTTTACATTAAATTGCATATAAAAATACAAAAACATAAATTCAATTTTTGCAAATCTATGGAATAATACATTGGTAAGGATACATTATACCAATTGCAATGCTAATAGAAAAGCGAAAAGAAGATGGTGGCCCTTTTGTTTTATGATCAATATGGTACATATATATATATATATATATATATATATATTATATATATATATAAATAATATATATATATATATGTTATATTGATACATTGACTATTGTAGCCAAATTTCACTCATTAAATGAAGACACAACAATATTGCATTATGAACCTTTGCAAGAAATAGGACAAGGGAAAAACATTTTACATGGTATTGAAAAAGTTAACAAAGAGAAATATAGAAGGATCCTATAAAAAACATAGTGAGAATAATGTGAATGGCTTTGAAAATTTGAACATAGATGAATATACCATAGAACTTAATACATAGCTTATCAATGCAAATAATAGATTGTGGTTACCATTTAATAAACTCAAAAAGAAAACAAAGGAGAAACAAGGGATTTTTTGAAACAAGTTTAGTTAGAAAACCATGCAAGCAATAAAATTTTCTTATGAATATTAATCATTTTCACTCCAAAGTTTTGAAATAGACAACAAGAGGAAAAAATGTTTTGCATGATTTTGAAACAACTAAGAAAAAGCAACATGTAGAAGAATCCTATTAAAAACATAATGGGAAAAATGTGAATAGCTTTAAAAGCATCAAGATCAATGAAGATACCATGGAACTTAATACATATCCTATCAATTAAAACAAGAGGTCACATTTGTCATGGCAACAACTAAAAAATAACATGATAAATATTGATGTTGTTGAAACAAGTCTAATTAGAAAGCCATCGAACTGACCAAAATCAACAAAAAATATGATATTTCCAAATAAACATAACGAATGGTTGAACAATAATATTTTAAGAAAATACAAGATGTTATTGGTTATGATTGTGCAGTATGCAGTCAAAATTTGTTTAAAAAATATGTCATAGAAAAATAATTGATCAATTTTTCCAAAAGTAAGTGTATATGCAAAAAATGCAAAAATCGTTAAACGATGATAAAATGATCAAATTTGGAGTTCCAAAGAAGATTAAACATAATAGGCAAATATCCTTAGTGAAATAACTCTATGAATTGGAAGAAAGGCTAATGTCACTAAGATTACCATTTTTGCAAATACGGGAACTTGGGAAACATTTTAGAAAACCACAATTGACATTGACTAGTGGACTTATCAATGTACCTCAACACATCTCAAATCCAAATTGCACTTCCTCATGGCATAAATTAATCTAGTACAATGGTTGTGTCAACTAAAAGATGTTTAGTGTTTAAAAGCATATATTTTGTTGAGCGAATAGGTGTTCATAAATTTGTGATGGAATTTAAACAATTATGTAAAATGACACATTGTAGACTAGAGAATGTTAGAATAAAATAATACTAGAAACAATTCTTTGATCAAAACAAGGATGCATATGCATGTAAGAAAGATATAGAAAGCCACGATTATAATGATGACTATAATGAAGACCTAGTCATTAAAACATTATTACATTGATTTAGTGATTTTTATAGTATTTATGACCTTGATAATAGTAAAACAAACATTTCTCTTAGTGAAGGCTACAGACCTTTGTGCATATTCAGAGATAGATGTTCAGAAGATATGATCTTTACAACATTGTTTTATAGGAAAAAGTAATTATACAGTGTTACAAAAAACTTCACATATCACAATATTGCTCGAATGGAATTTTTTCATCAAGATCATGATTTTGTGTATCATATAATGAATTTATTTTACAAAATAGTGTGAATTATCCTAAACTAGAAATTCAGTTGTATTTTTATTAAATAAGAAAAGGAAAGTTAAAAGTAAAAAGTTTAATAGATAAATATGTTAAGATAAAAGAAAAAATGAAGTGGAATTTGGCGTCGAAAATTAAGTATATGGATCTTAAATGAATATGAACATCATCGGACTATTTTTTTCATCTGCACAAGAAATTATATGTAATGATCTCATAAATGAGTCCACCGACTTTATTTTCTATTTTTAGAGTGTTGAACATATCTTAAAGCCTTTATTAAAGGTTTTGCAACAAATAAATAGACAGAAAAAGTCATCAACTGAAAATGAGGTAGAGGAAGATGATATTGATACCTTGAATACAAATGACCTCATTACTTTTGTATGATATTATAGGACTAGAATCAATTATCTACACCAATTAATTTTATATGAGTGCACCTACTTTGGTGATTTCATTGACTATTTCATTGTAACAAAATTCTAGTATCGAGGAAACCAACAAGAGCATGGATTGTTATGGATAGACTATGCTCCTATCTATGGAACAAGTAAAAATATTGAAATTGAAAGTTTTGTTGATAATTACTTATGTTTTGATTCAAGTAAAGCACTTGCAAATATGAAAACTATTCAACATCATTGTCATACAAAAACTTGTAGAAAAGGAAAACAAATGCATTGGAAGGTTAACTTTCTAATTCCACCAATGTGAAAGATGAAAATACTTGAGGCTATGGAATTCAACAATTTAAAAACAAAAGCGAATGTAAGAATAATATTTGATGTATTAGAAAATATGGAACATGATGAGACATACACATTTGATAATTTTATTGAAAAATATGTGTAAGAGAATGTGATTACATTCATGCTATTCAATTTACTCCAGAACAAAGAACAATTCTATTGAAAACATAACCAATAGACATATGGACTATAATATTTTCTCGGAATATTACATTAATCTACGGTGCAAATAATGATGCTTAATTTGTACTTGACTCATATAGTACAATTACTTATTGTAGTTCATACATGATAAATCTAGATAAAATAATGACATTGATGTTTAAATGTATATGAAATGAATGTCAAAAAATTATTGACGATATCATAGAAACAATTGCAAGAATTGGAAAATCTCTAATGAACTTACAACAAATTTCTACATAAAAAGCTATATATATAGTGTTGTCATTGCCACTGAATACTAGTTCAAGGAGATGTAAATTTATTAATACTTCAGCAATAGATGATTGAACATTTTTACTAAGAAAACTAAAATATCTGGAGCATGGACCAGATGGTTCAGAAAACATAACATGTTTGTAAATTATCAATCACTATGTACAATGAATACGAAACATTGAACATGTATTCTTAGTGGAAGTTTCATCTTGTTATACGCTACAAGGCAGGAAAATATGAGGCATTGAGAGTCCATACATTATAAGATACGTAAAGTATAATAAAAGTATTGATTTAATAACTATTATAGATAGTGATTAATGCTATATGTCCCATGTTGTATTGATGAGAATAGTTTTAAAGAGCAATATTTGACAAGGAAAAATGCATATCTAATATTTAAAGAAATCATAAAATGAAATTAATGAATTTTCAGAAATCAAACTACAAAAACTTGAACTAATATTGACAACATAGGAGTTGAGGTTGAAAACAAAGAGAAAATGATATTTGAAGGAGCTATACCTACATAAAAGGAAATAAATAAATAAATAAAAGATATCAAGAATATGATATAGAATTAGAATTTGAAAATTTGCAAAAGGTTAGAGATGCAAAATCAATAGTTGAGAGACCTTATTATGTTGTAATATAGCCACATATATTCGAAGAAACATAACTCTATAAAATCATAAGAATGATTAACTAAGATCAAGAAAAATTAACGAAAGAAATATTGATTGCGTTTACGCTTTTGTGATCCATATGTAGATTCTAAGAAAAAATAATTGGTTATAATCACATCAAGAAACATTTGTCGACACTTTTTGAACCAAGCAGTGTGGTTCATTGTCAAGACAATATAAAGAACCAGATTATGGCAATGGGTTCAATAGATAGACAAATCATTCAATGGCTATAAATAAACGACTAATTTTGATTGGGTCAAAAAATAGGGGAAAGATTAAGTTTCTTTTATTTAAAATATAAAAGAAAAATAATTTTCTCCAAAATTCTTAGTCCAATAAAACTTTATTTCAAAATTTATGGAATATATATATAGATATAGATAGATAGATAGATAGATAGATAGATAGATAAAGGAAAATGTATTTTCATAGTTTAGTCAAAAGTATTTTCAAATTTATGTGAAAAAATATATTAATATTTTTTTATATATATCTTACTTAATTATTTAAATTATCAATAAAATTAATCCTTCACCTATTTTTTGACCCAATCAAATGTAGTCATTTCTTTATATTTGTTGAATGATTTGTCTCTCTATTTAACACACTACCATGATCTCATTCTTCATCTTGTCCCAATGATGAGCCACACTAGTTGGTTCGAAACATGTCAACAAATGTTTATTTATGTGATTATTACCAAAACAAAATCTTAGAAATAAATATTGATAGAAAAATATCCAAATTGGCCATTGCACATATTTGTAACAGGTAATTTTGGCATTGGATAAACATTTATTGTAATAACATTATCCCAATCTCTATTTCACATATACAACAACATATTATAATATGATCAAATTCAAATTAAAGGAATCATAACAACATCTATATGGAAGGCAATGTTCAATGCAAGTGGTATGATGTTGCATTTTGCATTTCTTTTTCCATTTAACAAATCAAAATATATTTCACCTAAAGGTGAAAATATAGACACATTGACAAAACATTGTGTACAACTTTGTACCTTGTTTTTTGATGATCTTTGATATGTGAAACATTATTATACCAAATTGACAAACATTTATGGGAAATAAATCATACTCTGTTAGCTTATTTTGGAAATATTGATATAATATTTTTGAGTGACTTTTTCCAAATGCAACTAATCAAAGGTTATTTAATTTTTGAGTAACCAATTTTATGAAAGGAAAAAATAGCATACAATTTCTAGAAGGAAAATATAAAATTCTATCATTGAGATACCATAATGTGTCAAAAAGACAACAAGCTCATTGAAGTCCTTAACAAAATGTGAATGAATCAAAAATATGATGAAGACATAGAATATATAAACTATAAGTGCTAAAGACCTACTCCATTAGATCCAATGTTTCTGTATCTATTTTGTAGGAATAAGTATATAGAAAAGCATAATGAGAAAATGTTGTTACATGTAAAGGAAGAACTAATAATTCTTGATACGATTTATAAATATGATAGTAAGGAAGTAGGTTATGTATCTTATGAGAAAACAATGAGATTACCATCAAGAATCCTTATCAAATGTAATGTTCTCTTTGAAATCTATGCAGAAAACTATAATATAGAGGATGGACATGTTAATGGCATGGATGAAATATGAAAAAAATATACATAAAATAGGAAAAGTATTGATGTAATATGGATAGATTTTGTAAATTCATAGACTGGTAAACTAGAAAGAAACAAGTATCATGAACTGTATGACAAAACACTTCATTGAATTCGACTCCCATATTACGTGTTCTAAAACCAATGGTGTATCATAAAGGAGATATGAAACTATAGAGTGGAAATAATTTTTGATACAATTAGCTTCTACTAGAACAATTCATCGATTAACCTTCTTTAGAAACTAATAGAAAAGAAATTTTCATGTGAATAAGAAAATATTAGAAGAAACAAAGCTCTTAATGACTCAAGCATCATGGAAACAAGAATACATACACAAGCTAATAGCAAATGAAAATACTTTAATAATTACAACTTTGAATACATGAACTCTACATGCTCACGTCAACGACATTGTATGTGATGAAGATATGTTAAGTTATGGTATGTTTTATGCTTATAGCAGTTTACTTATCTTTCTTATTACTATCCATAGATTAGCAACCATATGCACATAAAGTAAAGTGCAAATAGAACATTAAATGATCAACAAAAAACAAGCCAAGACAAGAGACACAAGATGTGACAGCTAGCCAGGGACAAACCCCAATATGGTGAAACCCTTTGATCAAATCTTCTTTTATCTTCAATAATTGAGCAGAGAGAAATAGTACATAAATCTGATTTACATCGGTAACAACAAACCCTAGATCGACCAAACTAGGGTAGACAATATCTTGCAAACCGACCGTCGGATCAACTTGATTCCACCACCAAAAAATGTGGCCTTTAGAGGAGATCCAGGTTCACCTACAGCATAGTTCTAAGGAGGGAGTCTTCTGGTCAATGCTAGTCAAACTCCTGATCTACAGTTGTAGCCCTAAATTCTGCACCTTGCTTCGACATGTGTGAGAGAAGAGTCTGTTTCTGCGTAGTAGGAGAAGAGCCTCTTTTCTACACAGGAGAGAGAGGGAGAGATGTGATGAGTTAGTGTGTTTGAATGAGGAAAAGGCCTCCTATATTTATACACAAATTTTGATGATTGAATAGATGTGACTGTTGGGCTTCTGAGCCGACATGAGTTGCTAGTCGGCTTGATAATTATTCCATAATCAAAATAAACTCATATCTCCATAAATACTTATCGGAATCAGATAATATTTAGATCAATCCTACACCTCTCGATGATAGGAATGTAATAAAAATATTATCAGCCATGAATAAGATGACCCACATGGAGTTTGGCCCTATTTTTCAATTTTATCCCTCACTCTCAACAAGGGAGAAATCCATCGTAATTCGTTTGTCAGTCACTACTATTCATCCATCAAATGCACTGCCCTATATAGCTTGACCCCTGCTCTGATCTGCTCTATCCTACCTGCTCTGCTCTATTCTATTCTACCCTATTTTGATCTTCTCTGCTCTGCTCTATTCTTTTCTGCCCTGTTTTGATCTACTATGTTCTTCTATGCTTTGTTTGAATTATGAAGAAGAATAAATGATCGAGGATGTATCATACTGACTCAAAGTCAGTCTTAGAGTGTGTACAACTGGTCCCAGACTAGTCTCAACCAACTCAAAGTCAGTGTCATAGTGGGTACAACTCCTACCACTGGTCCCAGACCAGTATCATCCTACACTGACTTAAAGTTAGTCTCAGAGTGTGTACCACTAGTCCCAGACCAGTCTCAACGGACTCGAAGTCAGCGTCATAGTAGGAACGACTCCTACAACTGGTATCAGACCAGTCCTCTACTAACCTGAAGTCAGTCTCAGAGTATGTAACACTAGTCCTAGACTAGTCTCAATTGACCCGAAGTCAGTGTCATAGTGGGTACAACTCCTACCACTAGTCCCAAACCAGTCCTCTACTGACTCGAAGTCAGTCTCAGAATATGTACCACTAGTCCTAGACCAGTCTCAACTGACCCAAAGTCAGCATCATAGTGGGTACAACTCTTACCACTAGTCCTAGACCAGTATCATTGATCCCAGATCAATGAAGGTCATCCTAGCATAGGGAGTACAATAGATACAACGATGCATCCATCGACATTACTATGGTCCCTATCCTCATTTCCCCGATCATTGATCAGACGAGAGGTACTTCCCACGAGTCCCAGACTACATGGCTAGGATGCCTCGATAGGAGAATTGATCAATCCTGTCCTCACAGGAGAACTAATCAATCCTTTCCTCACAGGAGAATTAATGAATCTTGTCCTCGCAGGAGAACTAATCATCCTGCTACATAACTTTCATGGGGAACACATCATCTAGAACTCGTAGGAGAACTAATCATCCTACTACATAATCATCATGGAGAACACATCATCCAGACCTCACAAGAGAACTAATCATCCTGCTACATAGTCGCCATGGAGAACACATCATCCAGGCCTCACAGGAGAACTAATCATCCTGCTACATAATTGTCATCGAGAACACATCATCCATGTTGGCCGGATAAATCATTCTTACAGACAAGGCTGATCTCCCTAGTATCAATAGATATCTAGCAACAAGCAAGACAAGAAAATATACCTTTCTCTAAACATATTGTGATTCATTAATAAAAACTAAAGAGGTGTTTTAGACCCTACCTTAATTCCAACGCTAGTTTGTGGCAGCCATTCTCCAACAACTTCAAAAGGGTTTCCTTTTAAGAACGTGCAATCACAAACAAGCACACATCAAATAACACCTGCATAGCTAATAAATCATGTTCATCATGGTGATCAAGGAATCCATGAAATAAACCATAAAACATAGCTTATTGAGAAAAATAAACTTGATTGTATTAACTTTGAAATAGAAGAACTTTACAACCTTTGGTGCATTTATGTTGTACAAGCTCTTCCCAGGGTCCAAACAAAAATCTCCTCTACTTTGACAAGCCTTACTCTCTTCCAAATGAGATCAAAAGGTGTGTAATCTATCCTCTCAAAAGTTCAATTAGGAAGACTAACATCCAGCAGCATTTACCCTAAAAAATATTCAGCTTTCAACCTCTCAAGTAACCAACCCAATGCTTCATTTTGTAGTGCAAAGGAAGGAGGTTACAGATCCACCATTGAAGGGATAGAGTCCTCCCTCAAAGGGATAAGCTCCTCACATCAAGGGGTTATCTCCTTAAGGTATGGGATGCATGAACTCTCAAGGAGCGAACTTGCCATCTCAAGATTCCTTCTAGAAGCTTCCAGAAATGACTCAAAGTGAGTTTTTAAGAATGTACTTATGCCTTTTTGACTTTTACAGGGGTCTGCGCCCATAACACAGAGACAGAGCAGTTAGATGCACAGGGGACATGACCAATAGGTGTGGTACCACAGGTAATGCTAAGAGAAAGTGTGGAACCAGAGTTTTAAAGATTTTTAGGGTCTTTCTCTTATTTTCAAGGCTTGATATGAAGAACTGAGGTTTAAGACTTGCAAAGGAGGAAGGTCTGAGTGGTGATAGACTCACATTGATTGCAGAATGTCAAAGTGACAATTTTTGTGCAACAGATTGACCCCTAAAGTGTGAAGTGTGTAATAGATGAGGATAGTTTTTTCATCTAAGAAGAGTGAAGTAGTTTATCATTTTAAGGATCTTCCTGTGGATACCCTGGTTGGAACCTGTAAAAGCGTTCAATGAAAAATATATATATGAACATATCATTGCTGATGTAGGAATTCCCATACTCAGATCAAAACTGACTAGAAAACTATCTAAACTACTCTGATATAGGAATGATTTTGTAATACATCACAAGTATAGACATATGTAGACACAGTATGGGTGCAACCATCTATTTATGAATAGTCCACTATATAATGAATAAAAAACTCCTCACAGCTTGGATGGTGGAAACTAGATCTAGGGTCTTGATTTCTGCTTCCCAAACTAGTACGATTCTATCCATGTGAATGAATTTGTTGACGTCGACCATGTTAGAAACCACTTGATTACCATTCAATGATGTGATCTGTTAATAAGTATGAGAGAAACCACCAATAATGTCAATGACCCTCAAAGTACTCAGTACAATCCATGAAATGTGAATAAATGAGTCGACGTCGAACACGTCACAGAATCCTTTGATCAAAAGTCAATGATGCAACCTGTCGTCAAAGGCGAGAAGCCTGCCATTGAGGCATGTAGATTCCAAGGTACTGATGATTTCTAGATCATCTTTCTAGATAATGAGTTGGATTCGATAGAAAGTGATCTGTCATAGGAAATCCCATGACATGAAATCATATATCAAGTATTGAAGAAATATATTTGGCAAGGACTAACTCAGGGATGGTCAAGATGGATGACAAATATTTTGCAAATGAATGGTTTATTTGAAATGACCTCTTGAAAAAATAACGACACTGCAGATGGTTTTGGTGAAAATTGACCCAAAGCTAATACCCAGAAACTGGCTGAAGACTTTCAATATGGTTTTATTAACAGTTAGGCAAAGGATTTCCCAACCCAGGTGAACAAAAAGTGTCGTGTTCAAGAGTGGTTAACTACTTTTCTAAACATTAAGTATAACAAACAGGTTCATTTTTCTCTCTATTTTCCCCACCATTTCTGGCAAGTACCTCTTTATTTTTGACAAGCTTGAGGAGGATAACGTCTGCTTGATTATAATCTCATCCTTCGGATGAGTCCAACTTAGTTTGAAATTCAAACCCTAATAAGGAGTGGTCCGTTCCTGTTTGAAATTGAACAGGTCCTTTACTGTTAAATTTTAACAAGTCTAGTATAGGAGAAAGTCAGTGTTTTTCAATTTTATGGAGTTAGAAGAAAAACTTAAAAAAACTCCATGGTTGTCCTTTTTCATAAATTTGTGCTCCCCAAGCCCGAAAAAATATAAAATAATACTTGAGAGAACCACTTGATCATTACGATCAAGGAGTAATTTTCATAATTATTGGCCCTGATCTGAAAAAGTAAAAAAGCGATCAAAGACACGTCGTTTTATTACTAATATCGAAATTGAAACGAAAAAAGTCCGGCAATATTTTCATGTTTATACAGTCAGAAAAGAGTTGTAAGTGGACCGTATTTTTAATTCCGTTTTAATGAGTTTAAAAAGGAAAAACTCGACCATCTTTTCATATTTTACGAGTCAGAAAAGAGCTTAAAGAGGACTCGTCCTAGAGGAACGAGTGGTATAAAGGGTAGCAACTGGTTTCAGCAATGGTGGAACTGCTCAAAACATAATGGTTAAGAGGCTAGCTAATAAAACCACTCATAACTGTAGTCCCTCAGGAGAGGAAAACAACCAAGTGAAAGCATATGATCAGCCAAAGAGATGGTGGCGATGGAATGAAAAAAAACAAGGTTCATCTAACAGAATTTAGTGGATAAAAACGACAAGCACAAGATGTAAAATGGGTATGGCTTCATTTTTACACAAGCTTGAACCATAGAGAACTCTCCTTGGGTTCAGTTTCATGTTTACACAAGCTTGAAATGAAAAACTATGCTTGTTGTAAGTTCGCAAAACGAGGTACATGCCCCCCAAGCTTCATTGCATTCAACCAGGTGGATGAAATGAAGGTTTACTTTCAATTTCTTGACTTGAAAAGGGATTTGTTTCATTTTTTTAATGAGGTTGACTCAAGAAAAGAACTATCCTCAAGACTCCTTGTTTCGTTTTTTAACGAGCTTGACATAAGACCAGGAACTATGCCTGTAACATCTAGTTTCATTTTTTAACGAGGTTGAGACGGGAACAAACTATCCTCACATCCTAGTTTCATTTTTTAACGAGGTTGAGATAGGAAGAAACTATCCTTGTGATATCTAGTTTCATTTTTTAACGAGGTTGAGACCGGGAAAAACTATCCTTGCGACTGGTGAAGAATCAAGAAATGACTGTATAGCTTGATATGCAATTTCAAAGGGATTCGTAGGCATCACGCCATGAAATGAATCCACCTTAGAATTAGAAAGTACGATTCAAGGATCATCAAAAGCAATAGTTCCTAGTAAACAAAAATCTTTAATCAAACCTATTCCAACATCTTGGTAAGGGATAGTCGTTTTACCGACATGTTGAACACTATCTGTAGAGGCTGGGTCGGATGATAATAACTCAGCTGGTCTATTGTAACGATCTTTCTATTATGAGGAAACTTAACAAGCCGAAAGACCGATGAAACAATAGTAGTGATAGCATAAGACCAACTGTGACCTAGGAGAAGGTTGTAATCTAGAGGGGCATCAACTACCTCCACATCTAGATTTACAATTTTTCCTTCTACCCCTATAGGAAAATCTTCCAAAATACCAAAACGATGGAACCATCAGCCATCAAAAGCCTTTAGAATCATCAGGGACTGATTGAGTGTCAGAGAACCAAGCGATCTCCAACACTGGACCAAAATAATAAACGTAGAAGCTCCCTCATCAATCACAGTCTTAAAACAAGGTTTGTTTTTGACTAACGCTGGAATTTGGAAAGCCATTTGATGGGGTAGGTGAGGTGTACTATACTCTAAATCAAAGATTATCTGGTTCGAATCCTAAATATCAACAGCTCCTATAGCAGACAATAGTAATTTACGTTGTGTTGGGCATGATTGCAGCACATCCAAAATCGACATTGCTGAAGGGGCAATGGCTAGGTTTTCAACAATGTTATAATCATGAGTAGCTCGTGTAGCTAATTCCTGAAATATACCTCTAGTAGGTAGTTTTTTTACTAAATCTAGATTGGGTTTCTCAATCTGAGGTGGATCAGAAACAAGAGGAGTTGAAGTTTATGGGTTTGAATTAAAAGATTCTGCTTCTTTACCATCAACAGGATTGTTACTACCATAATCTTGTGATTGCATCGCAATCCTGACATGAGACATCATCATGATGGGTTCTTTTGAGGTATTAAAGGAATAAGAAACCGTGTTACTATCTTGAATAGGTGAAGGATCCTTCAAGACAATAGTCATTTGAGAATCTTTAACAAATTTCGAAAACTCTGCTCAATATGGGCATTCTTTAGTAAACTGATCCTCGTCATAGATGAAACAAGGGTAGCGAGGTTTTCGCTTTTCATCAACAGATTCATTTTCATTTGTTTCTCTTTTTAATTTTGATTGTTTTTATTCGTCCCCTTCTCGTTACTACCGGATTTGGTTGGAGATGAATCTACGACATGGACGTCGGTAGAAAATTTAGTGGAAGAATCTCCTTTCAAGGAAACAGGTAAAGTTGTTGTAGGAGAAGAATTCTTTGAAGATTTATTTTTTCTCTTAGAACTAACTGAACCAATCATACCATCAACGACATGAGATCCTGAAGGAGTTCTAGTTTTCGAAAGATCAGGGATTTTTTCATGTAAAGTATTGGACTATGTATAAATGAGGTCAAGGAACTGAGCCTGAGCAATTACTTTCTCTTTTGTAACAACTCCTGCCTTAGCTACATCCTCAGTGATTTTAGGTAATAATGATTTAACAAACCATTCTACTAAAATTTGATCCGGGATAAAAACTTTCAGTAAACGCCTTCTACATCGTCATTCATGAATATGATCATAAATATATGTGGACGTAGATTGTTTTAATGAAGTTAATAATTATGTGCCATTGTCGTATCTGATAGGCAACTAGAAATGAGTTAAGAAAGAGTAACCAACTGACTAAAATTATAAAAAGAGCCTCATGGTAATTTAATGTACCATTTGGCATGAAGACCAATCAGAGTTCCTCGATAAAGATGTAAGCAAATTGAATCATCTATGATAGAATTAGATGCACACCAGAGGTGATAAGTCATCATATGATTCGATGGATCCTCTCCTGACTTACCCTCAAACTTCAGGATATCACTTAGCAACTTACTAGGCATTGGCATCCAATATGGAAGATAATAAATCAGATCATTCGTAAGGCATGACAAATCAGGTAAATCCAAAGTTGCAATAAATGGTAACTGATGATTAGGTTCATGAAAACCTTGTGTGATGAGACCAGTTCCAAGAGGAGGATATCCAGGGTAACCTAGAATCGGATTTGCATTAAGAATGTTATACCCTCCCAGGAAACCAGGATTAACCAGACAAAACTGGGGTTGTTGAGGTTGCTGATAAGCATAGCCAGGGTATGGTTGACACTGATAAACTAGATTTTCAGATTGATATTGTCCATGGTACGGTTGACTCATGGCAATTATACTTCCATGAGCTTGTCCTGCAGGCATCTAGACCAAAGTTTGAACCATAGGTCCTGACTGGGGTACAAAGACTTGAGGAGTTGACACTGATGCAAGGATAGTAGAAACCAGAGCTACTGATACTCTAGAAGTAGGTGGGGTAGACTGGACAGAAATTGCAGTAGTTGCAACTGTAGTTTGAGGCAGAGTTCAAGGTGAAATAGGCCCAGGTTGATGAACTACACTAGGTGCAGAGGTTTGAACCATAGGTTGGACAAGTTGCTGGGTTGGATGAAAAACCAAAGGTTGTCTAGGTTGACTTGATAACTGCACATTAGATTGCAATGTTTGTTGAGTTTTAGATGGATCCCACACCATATTCATTTCGGAACCCATAAAAGGTTGTACATAAGGAGGACCATAACCTGGTTGAACGTAGGGTTGATAATTAGGAGGTACATTTCCAGTTCCTTGTAAAAATGACTGAAAAAAAGGTGGTTGGAAACCTTGAGTTGGGTACTGACCTTGAGGTTGATAACCCTAAGGCATGTACTGAATTTGGGATTGAAAAGAATCCTAAGGAATATGGGGTTGACCTTGGGGTATGTACTATCCTGAAGGTTGAAAACCTTGAGGTAGCCCTCCAAGCGGAAACTGACTACCTTGGGGTTGCCCCCAGGTGATAACTGATTACCTTGAGGTTGCCCCCCAGGTGGTAACTGACTACCTTGCCCCCCAGGCAGTAACTGACTACCTTTCCCCCCAGGCGATAACTGACTACTTTGAGGTTGCGGATTTGGAATACTACCAGACATCATAAAGATTTGTTCTACACTGAATATTTTAGTTCCATTAGAACCAGGTGATAACTGATATTCAGTTGGTCGAGGAGTTGCTCCTGAAAAAGTACCAGAAAGTGACTGGTACCCTAAAGGAATAGTAGGACTGCCATATAAAAATGTTGTTGGCGATTGGGAAAACATAGATGACTGTCTCGACATGATGGATCAAGAAAAATAATTTTTGGGTGTATGATGAAAATAATCACATGCAAACAAAGAAAATTTCAATAAAAGCACCTAAACTCTCTAAAGAAACAAACAATCGAATCACATGCCTAAAAAATCTAAGAGTTCAAAACACACACAAACAGTAACTTTCCGTACCGAAAACACTAGTTGGTGATGAAATCCAATGTCGCAGAATTCAATACAGAAATGGCGGTTGGAACAGTTACCCCGACAACCTGCTTAATGAAATAGACTGGCACAAGTTTCTTCACATAACCATCTCGAGTGAAGAGAAGCCCCCAGAGAGTCCAAGTGAGTCTAGTCGACGTCTACTCCAGGTACAGTGAGACTCGTCCTTCACCGTCACCTTAGGAAAGAATCTTAAGATTATGGTCACTAAGGTTACCAATAGTGACAAATACAACTTGGGGAATAGTCTATGATCCGACCTACGCGCAAGGGCAGAGTAACAAAGCTCAATCCCCTTGAAGGCTCCTTGAGATGATCAATCGGAGGTTTACCAACACGTTACCCTAGGCTCCTCGATAGTGGTTAATCTAAGGTTTACCATTTTTAATACGAGCAAATCTACTAGCATTCCCAATGAGACAGACTTGATTGTCTCAAAGGTTCGGACATGATCTCGTGATTGATTCCTTTAAGAATAGCTTCCCAAATTATATCAATTATGATTGGATTTATTTCCTACCGCAAGATATAGCTACTTGTTTGTTTTAACTATCTTGAAGAGTTAATTACTCCCTACTCCAAGATACTAACCTAAGCTATATTGGTGATAAGAGCCATAGAAATAAAAAGATTTCTAGATGAATTTTAATTAAGCGTTATTTTTATTGGTTGTTTCTTAAGTCAATAGGTATGGAGATAAAACTTTGATGATGTGAAGACTCGACTCCCAAAGCACTAAAAAATGCACCTAAAATGATAAACAATTCATTTTTCCTTTCAATGAATCTCTAGCTAAAGAAAGAGTTGAGAATGCAATTCTTCGAAAAACAAATATTTCCTTCAACATGTAAATGAAAAGAAAAGTCTTTTGAATTTTTCAACAAGCTCAAAATGAGACTACTAATTAAAGCTCACAAAAATAAATCCCTTTCCTTTTCAAACACTCAAAACTACAAAAAACAATTCTTTCAAAAGAGATTCTATAATTTGTAGAAAACACTCAAAACTATGAAAAACTGATCTTGAGATCTAAAAACTTCTAGAAATCTAATTGATATAAAAGCTTCAAATATTTTTGAGGATGCTTTACTTAGTTACTCAGTAAACTAAGGATTAATTCATTCAGAAAAAATAAATCAATAAAAAAATATCCAAATGTGTTTTCTTTTAGAAAAATGAAATTCAAAACGTATAACCAAGTTCGTTCAAAGATTTGAAAAGAGAAACAAAATCTATTTCTCACTAGGGGAAGATTTCAAAAACTAGCCAGACTCATCAAGAAGACAAAATATACCAGGGTGATATAATGTTTCTTAAGCTTCTAATATTTGGGTCACTACAAAGACCAAGCGAAAATCAATCCAGGCATGCAAAACTTCTTGAAATTCACCTAAAACAAAAATACCAATGGAACATACTCACAAGAGACTTTTGACAGGACACATGCAGATCTGGGTAGACACTAAAAGCTGTAAATGAAACCTAAACTTAACAAGATGAAAATATTTTAAGTTTTTCAAGAATTTTGATAGGGTCCACAAGTTTCCAGTATAACCAGATGGGGTACCACTCTGTGCAGTAAAGTAACAGTCCAGAGATGTCCGAGACTGTATTACAAACAAAACGTGTTGTCCTCTTAAGAATTTTGAAAAAACAAAAAACAATCCAGAACCTAAAAACTACCCAATCCCACACACATCAGGCAAAAACCAAAACCAAAAATAAGTTTCTCACGTCAAAGACAAAGGAAAATAAAAAACCAAATTCAATTCCCCAGTGGAGTTGCCAATTTGTTGGCCTGATAAATCGTTCTTACGGACAAGGCTGATCTCCCTCGTATCAACAAATATTTAGCAACAATCAGGACAATCAAATCTACCTTCCTCTAAACATATTGTGATTCATTAATAAAAACTAAAGAGGTGTTTTAGACCCTACCTTAAGTTCAACTCTAGTTTGTGGCAGCCATTCTCCAACAGCTTCAAAAGAGTTTCCTTTTAAGAACCTGTAATCACAAACAAGCACACATCATAAATAACACCTGCATAGCTAATATAATAAATCATGTTCATCATGGTGATCAAGGAATCCATGAAATAAACCATAAAACACAGCTTATTGAGAAAAATAAACTTGATTGTATTAACTTTGAAATAGAATAACTTTACAGCCTTTGGTGCCTTGATGTTGTACAAGCTCTTCCCAGGGTCCAAACAGGAATCTCCTCTACTTTCACAAGCCTCACTCTCTTCCAAATGATATCAAAATGTGTGTAATTTCTCCTCTCAAAATCTCAATTAGGAAGACTAAGTTCCAACAGCATTTACCCTAAAAAATATTCAGCTTTCAACCTCTCAGGTAACTAGCCCAATGCTTCATTTTATAGTGCAAAGGAAGGAGGTTACAGGTCCACCATTGAAGGGATAGAGTCCTCCTTCAAAGGGATAAGCTCCTCACATCAAGGGGTTAGCTCCTTAAGGTATGGGATGCATGAACCCTCAAGGAGTGAACTTGCCACCTTAAGATTCCCTCTAGAAGCTTTCAAAAATGACTGAAAATGAGATTTTAAGAATGTACTTGCGCCTTTTTGACTTTTACAAGGATCCGCACCCATAACAAAGAGACAGAGTAGTTAGGTCTGTAGGGGACATGACCAATAGGTACAGTATCGTAGGTAATGCTAAGAGAAAATGAGGAACCTGAGTTTTAGAGATTTTTAAGGTCTTTCTCTTATTTTCAAGGCTTGATATGAATAACTGAGCTTTAAGACTTGCAAAGGAGGTAGGTATGAGTGGTGATAGACTCACATTGATTGTAGAATGTCAAAGTGACCACCTATTTATTTTTTATTAATGAATCGCAATATGTTTAGAGAAAGGTAGATTTACTTGTCTTGCTTGTTGCTAGATATCTGTTGATACTAGGGAGATCGTCCTTGTCTGCAAGAACGATTTATCTGGCCATTCTCCAACAACTTCAAAGAGTTTCCTTTTAAGAACCTGCAATCAAAAACAAGCACAAATCAAATAACACATACATAGCTAATATAATAAATCATGTTCATCATGGTCATCAAGGTATCCATGAAATAAACCATAAAACAAGGCTTATTGAGAAAAATAAACTTGATTGTATTAACTTTGAAATAGAAGAACTTTACAACTTTTGGTGCCTTGATGCTGTACAAGCTCTTCCCAGGGTCCAAACAGGAATCTCCTCTACTTTGACAAGCCTCACTCTCTTCCAAATGAGATCAAAAGGTGTGTAATCTCTCCTCTAAAAAGCTCAATTTGGAAGACTAAGTTCGAGCAACATTTACCCTAAAAAATATCCAGCTTTCAACCTCTCAATTAACTAGCCCAATGCTTCATTTTATAGTTAAAAGGAAGGAGGTTACAGGTCCACCATTGAAGGGATAGAGTCCTCCTTCAAAGGGATAAGCTCCTCACATCAAGGGGTTAGCGCCTTATGGTATGGGATGCATGAACCCTCAAGGAGTGAACTTGCCACCTCAAGATTCCCTCTAGAAGCTTCCAGAAATGACTCAAAGTGAGTTTTTAATAATTTGCTTGCGCCTTTTTTACTTTTACAGGGGTCTACACCCATAACACAGAGACAGAGCGGTCAGATGCACAGGGGCCATGACCAATAGGTGCGGTACCATAAGTAATGCTAAGAGAAAGTGTGGAACCAAAGTTTTATAGATTTTTAAGGTCTTTCTCTTATTTTCAAGGCTTGATATGAAGAACTAAGGTTTAAAACTTGAAAAGGAGGAAGGTATGAGTGGTGATAGACTCACATTGATTGCAGAATGTCAAAGTGACCACCTCTTTATTTTTTATTAATGAATCGCAATATGTTTAGAGAAAGGTAGATTTGCTTGTCCTACTTGTTGCTAGATATCTATTGATACTAGGGAGATCGGCCTTGTCCGCAAGAATGATTTATGCGACCATTCTCCAACATCTTCAAAAGAGTTTCCTTTTAAGAACCTGCAATCACAAACAAGCACACATCAAATAACACCTGCATAGCTAATATATTAAATCATGTTAATCATGGTGATCAAGGAATCCATGAAATAAACCATAAAACACAACTTATTGAGAAAAATAAACTTGATCGTATTAACTTTGAAATAGAAGAACTTTAGAAGCTTTGGTGCCTTGATGTTGTACAAGCTCTTCCCAGGATCCGAACAGGAATATCCTCTACTTTGACAAGCCTATCTCTCTTCCAAATGAGATCAAAAGGTGTGTAACTTCTCCTCTCAAAAGCTCAATTAGGAAGACTAAATTCCAGCAACATTTTCCCTCAAAAATATTTAGCTTTCAACCTCTCAACTAACTAGCCCAATGCTTTATTTAATAGTGCAAAGGAAGGAGGTTACAGGTCCACCATTGAAGGGATAGATTCCTCCTTCAAAAGGATAATCTCCTCACATCAAGGGGTTAGCTCCTTAAGGTATGGGATGCATGAACGCTCAAGGAGAGAACTTTTCACCTCATGATTCCCTTTAGAAGCTTCCAGAAATGACTCAAAGTGAGTTTTTAAGAATGTACTTGTGTGTTTTTGACTTTTACAGGGGTCTGCACCCATAACACAGAGACAAAGCGATCAGATGCGTAGGGGACCAATAGGTGCGGTACTGCGGGTAATGCTAAGAGAAAGTGCGGAACCAGAGTTCTAGAGATTTTTAAGGTCTTTCTCTTATTTTCAAGGCTTGATGTGAAGAACTAAGGTTTAAGATTTGCAAAGGAGGAAGGTATGAGTGGTGATAGACTCACATTGATTGTAGAATGTCAAAGTGACATTTTTTATGCAACAATCCAAACCTCATAGGAGAACTAATCATCTTGCTATATAGTCGCCACGGGGTGTTATAGGGAAAGTTTTGATTCTTTTACCGTGTGGTCATATGTCGCTCCAAGAAGTACCTTGCACCCCCCCACCCCCTTGGAGCTACAAGAGCTTCATACATCATAGTGGACCCTCATCAGAGGCTTTCTGAACGACACCAAGTCATTCTAGGAAAGTAAAAAATTTGAATTTTCCTAGGGGATTTATCAGAATGTCGGCAACCTGTTCATCTATACTGATATGTTGAAGCCTTATAGCTCCCTGCTACACCATATCTCAAATATAGTGGTACCTAATATCGATATTATTGGGGCGATCATGAAATATGGGATTCTCTAACAAACGAATCCCACTCTAGTTGTCACATAGGATCATGGTGGTATCCAGTGTAAATCCAAATAGCTCACTGAAGAACTTCCACAACCAGACTGCCTCATAAGACGCCATGCTAGTAACAATATACTCTGCCTCGGTGGTGCTCAAAGCCACCAACTTCTACTTCCTGTTCATCCAAGATATCGAACAAGATGCCAAGGAGAAACAACACCCAGAAGTGATCCTACAATCCATCACACTACTTGCCCAATCAGCATCTGTGTATTCAAGAAGTCTCACATCTTTGGCAGTGTATCTTAGCCCATATGTAATTGTCTCACGAAGATATCTTAATGGATTCTTGGCACCAATCCAATGTATGTGATGAGGTTCAACCATATGTTGACAGCAAGGCATATATCAGAACGAGAGTTCACTAAGAACATTAATGCTCCGATGAGTTGCTGATACTCGGTAGCATTTCATAGAACAGGTCTAGCAGCACTACCACTTAACTTCTTGAAGTCAAGCTCCATTGCGATAGTTACAGGCTTGCAGTCAGCCATACCAAATTTTTCCAATATCTTCACCACATATTTTCCTTAAGATAGGAAAGTTTCCCTTGGCTTCTACCAGACTTCATGTCCTAGGAAATAGTGCATCAGTCCTAGGTCCTTCATTTCAAATTCAGAAGCCAACTCCCTCTTACATTTGTGAATGAGAGGGTCTCCACCTGTTAGGCAAAGGTCATCTACATACAACACCAGTATGAGAGGTTTGTCATATTCAACTTTAAAGTAGAGGTTAGGGTCGGCTTCACTCATAGTGAATCCCAGCTTCATCAAGTAGCTATGGATCCTCTCATACCATGCTCGAGGTGCTTGCTTCAGCCCATAGTGGTCCTTCTTCAACCGCACACATGAGATTTTCGATCATAAATCTCAAATCCTTCAGGTTGCTCCACGGAGACCTCTTCTTTTATCAAACCATGCAAGAACACAGTCTTAACATCCATCTGATGTAGATTCCATCCTAGTGAAGCTACAAGGGCTATGATTGAGTAGATGGTGGTCTATCTTGTCATAATCTTTTTCTTTTGGTTCTCTGGTGTCTTCTTCTTGAGATCTCCTCATTGTAGGAAGACTATTCATCTTACTGAGAGCCATATCTTCATCAAAGATGACATCATGAATAATCATGACTTCCCTTTGATCGGCTACTTAGATTCTATAGCCCTTAGTATTTTCACCATAGCCCACGAAGATTCCTTTCTTTCTAGATGCACCCAATTTAATCCTTTTCTCTTTCAGTGCATGAAAATATATAGGGATTCCAAAAATTCTAAAATGAGATATGTTAGGTTTCTTACCAGTGAACATTTCTTCAGGAGTCTTGGAACCCAATGCTTGATCAGGGCATCAATTTTGTACATATATGGCGATGCTTGCAGCTTTGGCCTAAAGAAATTTCAGAAGTCTTTGATCATGGAGCTTGGCACCGACAACTTGCATAATTGTACGATTCTTCATTTCTACCAAACCATTCTATTCAAGAGTATATGGTGTAGTAGTCTCCCTCTTAATGCCAACCTGTTCACAAAAGTCATGAAACTCATTAGATTCATATTCAATTCCATTACAAGTCCTTACAATCTTGATCTTCTTTCCAGTTTGATTCTTGATCAAGGCTTGAGACGTGTCACAAGACATGACACCTAGCGGACTTCCTCCAACCTGATATAATGAATCAAATCAAAACCCAAGAATGAAGGCATCTTTAAATTTTTTTTTCCATGCACGTACCTTGTCATTGATGAAAGCCACCTTGTAGCCTTTGTCGTCCATTGCCGAGGTGGACACCAAGTTCTTTTTGAGGTTAGGTACATTTAATACATCCTGTAAGTGGATCGTATTGCCTTGATTCAATTTAAGAGAGAAATTGCCTACATCTTTCACGGGATATTTCATATTATCTCCAAGGACAATTTTCATGTTAGTTTCTTTCTCTATCAGATAATGGAGAACTTCTTTGTAACCAGTGAAGTGCCTTGAGTCACCACTATCAATGAGCCAATTTCCCATTGAGTTTGAAGGAGAAGAGGTAGATAGAGCAGCTGGTAGATAATATTCATCCTGCTTATTTTCAATAGTGTTAGATTCATACCTAGAATTTCTAGCCTTCTTGAATGATTGTCCTTTTCCTTGACTTCCAGCACTCCTTTTGCCTCTACTATTAGATTTGACATTCCTTTGATAGCCATGAGAGGGATTTTGATCATCGTCTCAGTGTGAGTCCCTTCTATCAGGGCACTCCCTTGCATAGTGACCTGCTTTATCGCAAATGTAACATTGTCTTTTTTTTCCACCCTTAGGTCCAACCTTTCTTCTTGATTTAGTCCTATAATTATTACTTTTCTTAGCATGAGAAGAAAAGGAAATGGGAGGACCTTTATGCATGGGAGTTTCTTACTCTTCTACAGTTGTTTCTTCTTGAATGCATCTAGCCATTAATTCCTCGAAACCAGGAAATACATTATTGTTCAGAAGAGTAGTTCTAAACAGGTAGCATTTGGATGGTAATCCTCCAAGAGTTTTGAGTGCCATTTCCCTATCATTAATAGTCTCCCCGATAGATAGGATATCATTCCTAATCTCGGTGATTCTTAAGAAGTATGCTTGCATACTCTCATCTTTGCCCTTCTTAATTTCCTTCAGCTTATTTCTAAGAAACAAAGCTTGATTTGCATCATTAACATTAAATAAACTCACCAGTCTATCATAGATTTCCTTGGAGGTGTTCAGGTTGGAGATGTAGGCCACCAAGCACTTATCAATAGAGTGCCGAATGATCTTCTTTGTTTTGACTTTGCCAATTTTCCATTTGTTCTTAGCAGTAGTGGGTGCATTTGATGGAGTCTCACCAATATTGCCTGTCGCATGGTCCAACACTCCTTTATCTTCTAAGGTTAGATGAAGAGACATCTTCCATCTATGATAGTCAGCTTTCTCACGGAGCTTGTCTTTGATAGGGAAGAGTGTTGAGGACCCCATAGTTATTTTAGGATAACCTTGCAAATATTCTCTTCAATGATTGCTCTTTCTCTTGCTCGGGATTATCTTCACCTTAGCTCTGATACCATGTTAAGTTATGGTATGTTATATGCTTATAGAAGTTTACTTATATTTCTTATTATTATCCACAAATTAGCAATCACATGTACATAAAGTAAAGTGTAGATAGAACATTAAACAATTGACAGAAATCAAGCCAAGACAAGAGACAGAAGATGTGGTGGCTAGCCAGGGACAAACCCAAATATGGGGAAAGCCTTTGGTCAAGTCTTCTTTTATCTTCAATAATTCAGCAGAGAGAAATAGTACATAAATCTGATTTACGTCAGCAGTAGCAAACCCTAGATCTACCAAACTAGGGTAGACAATATCTTGCAAACTGACTATCGAATTGCCTTGATTCCACCACCAAAAAATGTTGCCTTCATAGGAGATCCAGATTCACCTACAATGTAGTTATGAGGATAGATTCTTCTGGTCAATGCTGGTCAAACTTTTGATCTACAATTGTAGCCCCAAATTTTTCACCTTCCTTCCACACATGTGAGGGAAGAGTCTCTTTCTGTGCAATAGGAGAAGAGCCTCTTTTCTGCGCAGGAGAGAGAGAGAGATAGATATGTGATGAGTTAGTGTGTCCAAATGTGGAAAATACCTCCTATGTTTATACATAGCTATTGATTATTGAATAGATGTGACTGTTGGGCTTCTGAGCCTACATGAGTTGCTAGTGGACTTGATAATTATTCCATAATCAAAATAAATTCATATCTCCATAAATACTTATCGGAATTGGATGATATTTATATAAATCCTACACCTCTCGATGAGATGAATCTAATAAAAATATTATCATCCATGAATAATATGACCCACATGGAGTTTGGCCCTGGTTGCTAATTTTATGAAGATATAACAAGTGTTACAGTTTTTTGTATCCAAGAAATTCATTTAAACTTTATGTCATCAAATAATGAATTTTGTAAATTCAATTAACATATCAAATTGTCTTCATGGAGTACTTACTAGCATAAAAGAAAACATAGAAATCATATCAACCAAGAACATTTCCAATAACAAAATCAAATTTGTTTGGTCAAAAGTCTATTTCCAATGTCGAATATGCATAATAAATGTATATGTTGTGCCAATTGTATTTGTTTCAGCACTTATTGAAACAATTGCAATAGAGAAGGCAGAGTTCATGCATAGTGATTATATTTTTGTAATTATTACAGATTTCAATAATGACATCAATTCAAATAGAAAATAAATTAAACAATTATTAGATTACACGTGCTCCGAAAGATTACAAGTAAACAAATTTGTTTTTCCATGTAAGACAATTATTGTTAACAATTGGAAAAATTTTCTTGTTCAACAATATCATTTTCATATTTCACATTCATACTAGAGTGATCATGATGCAATTAATGCTTCACTACACTTTATGTGATTCTAATCCTACATAAGCTATGCATTTTGTTTTGAAGCAACGAACTTCGTTGGCAATTATAAATGTAATACAAGAAGTTTTTGTAAGACTTGTATGTTTCATATCGGTTGAAACAATACATTTGTTTCTTATTTCTAATTTGAAGGTCAGAATGGATACGTAATTAATTTAATTATTACAAGGTGATAAGGACCATAGATTATAGAAATTTTATATACTTTTGAGGCAGGAGTATACTTAAATCTTCATGCATTTTGGTTTTTCTTTTCAATGTTTGATGATTCAGATTTGTTAATTGTGTCGTCATAACTTAACCTAATTTCTTGTTTCACAAGTGCAGAAGACACGAAAGGTGCACAAGTGCCATACATAATATGTAGAAGTGTTGGTGTCATTTCTACATCTTCCTTCTTTTGTACATATTCATCACTTCGCATACGTCCATATGATGCAACAATTCTTTCGTACATTCATGAAATATTTTTAAATGGGATTAATTTTTCAACTAAATATTCTTTCGGGGTAGCTAGCCTTAAGAAAATTGATAATAGATTACTTATTTGTGAATAAAAATGAAATATGGTTAACATAAAAGAAATAAAAGCAATTTTCAATGATTGGCCAAAGTTGCATGCATATCTAAACTTTTTGAAACTCGTGTAAGATTATTCATAAATAAAAATCAACAACAACAGAAAAATGGGGACCATTCAAGCGATTAAACACTTCATAATAGAGGTAACTAACACATGTCTGAACAAGTTTAATTTACAGTTATCCTTACAGCATTTTGGACTAAGAGTTGTTATTGGTAGATTGTAAGTTGATTGTCATCATCACAAAGAATTCATATTTATTTTACATCATAAACTTGTTTCTTAGCATGTCTATATTGGTCACATTAAAGTAGAAACAAGGTGTATAATTAATGGAAAAGATGGTTTTGGAATTTCAAAACTTATTTGAACTATGTTTTGTAAATGTTAGCTTTGTTATCTCCAATTACTATTTATTGGAAATGTCATGTATACAAATTTCACACTTGCAACAGTAATAATTGGGAATTATATAAGGAACCAAAATATTATGTAGTTAACTTCCATTGAGAACATTACTGATTGAGAGAGTATTTTTAGGAACAAAATGGAAATGGTTAACACGAGAAGGAAAAATGTTATTTGTGTTGATATGATTAACTCACTTTCTCGTATTGATGAGAAATTTTACTAGTTAACTATGTATGAGGGATATGTGAATCTACCAATTGAAGAGAATAACAACAATAAGATTTGGACTAGCAGCTTGGTGAATGTTTCATGTGTTTCAAAATTTTTTGATTTTAAATAAATTGTTCATTTTTGCACAAACAATTTTGATTCGAGAACAAGAATAATTGTGATACGAGCGAAATATTTTTAGATGGATATTCAAGCTATCATAACCTAATATGTGCTTGAAATTGTCAGAAAATAATAGTTTTCTAAAGTCATAGGCATTCAAGTATAACATTATTAGAGAATTCATTTCACCAACTTCTTAAGTTCCTTCTGATATTTTTGTCCTAGATATTTCTTTATTTAAAGAGTCATTTAGGGACATCTGTTGGCTCTATGCTGGTGTGATGGGTTGAGAAACTAAAGAAAATGTTCCAAAATTCATTTTCTAAATGCTTTATCACTCATAACAATTTTTTTTTGTATTGGACTAGGTTGATATCATTTTTAATGAATTATCTTTTCAGTTAGTATATTTTTCCACGACCAATAGATTCTTCATGATGGTGTATCTGATAATAGCTCTAGTATTTAGCCACGTATTTCACATCCTTTCATATAATCTTAAACTCAATGTGAATCAAGAACCAATACAGTTATGGTATCCTATATTGTGGAAGAATAATTCTTATTTAATCTCCTTTATAATTCAATATATCTTTGTTAAGAAAGTCAATTACATGATAATTGGACAAGAGCCTCATTGAATATCTGTGCAAGCCCAATATTTCTTATGGGGAAAAGGTATGCTTGAAGAAAGAGAAAGTAATACCCTAATTCAAATTTATGGGTTTGAAGGTAAGACAATGTTGCTACCAAAATTTGTGATAGATAGGTATTTTGTTTTCAAAGTTTGCATGTAGTACTGTGACTGGCTCATTATATTTGATAGAAAAAAAGAAAAGAAAATGTATTTCTTTGTTATTTATTATTGGAGAAATCATAATGAAGAATGCATCTCATGTTGTAGAGGTAACAAAGACTTTATATTTCTTTTAAATAATTGAATTTGAAGCCATTAAATCCTTTCATAAGAAAGGTCTATTCAGCAATCACCTAGAAACTATTGGTTATGAGAACTTGCTTCCAAGAGTTAGAGAGAAAAGCGAAGAGAGTCAACGCATGAGCAAAAAGTCAAGGGCTAGTAATTGACACTGAAGGAATTATTGAAGAATAAAGCATCAGTAAAAAAGGTACAAGCAAGTAAAAAGAAAAAAAATTATGCAGAGAAATATGTACCTTCTATAGCTCATACCGGTGTGATTTCTATTGTGTGTGGAGCATGATTGTTCAGAGGTCTTTGTTTCATCCGGATGTATACCCCAGGAAGTTTTGTACACCCCTCCACACAGGGGGGTGTGGGGGGGACTTGTCCCCCCCGCGGGGGTCCGGGGGGGCCGATCCCCCCCAGCTGGGGGGTCCAGGGGCCAACGGTCCCCCGGCGGGGGCTCGGGGGCAGCGCCCCCAAAGCTAAACCGAGATGTAAATTTTCCTTGTAAAAGTATAGTAATTTCTAGTCAATCTGGGCCATTCATTAGGCGGATGATCTGACGGTAGAACTTATGTTTAGTTTAGGGTTTTTTGCCCTAAAAGGCAACCCCTCTCTTTGTATGAGGGCATTGTATTTGAGGCTGTGAGATAGATGTGTATTCAATGTGTGAGAGAGAAACAGAGAGGTGAGACTCTGAGAGAAAACAGAGGATATTACAGCGGATTTGCTGTAGGTTGTGTCTCTTCATTTTGCTGGATAATAGAAAGGAAGGACTGGCTGTTCGAGGTGGACGTAGCCCAAACTGGGTGAACCACATATATTTGTGTCTCTCTTGTTTTGTACGTTTTCTGTGTTTATATTTCTGCAATATTTTATGTGTTCCATTGCTCCGTAATATTTAATTTCCTAACAACTGGTATCAGAGTCGAAGGTCTATTCGGTTCATAAACTCACAGGAAAGAAGGGTTCCTTGTTCGAGTGGGAGAAATGGCGGAACATGGTAAGTTTAGGGTCGAGAAATTTAACGACCAAAATTTCTTGTTGTGGAAGATGCAGATGGAAGATTATCTGTATCAGAAAGATCTATACCTACCATTGGGCGGAAAAACAAAGATGTCGACGGGTATGAAAGATTAAGAATGGAACCTTCTCGATAGAAAGGCACTCGGAACAATACGGCTGTGCCTTGTAGCATCGGTCGCCTTCAACATTTCGAAGGAAACAACGACAGAGGGTTTGATTAAGGAATTGGAGAAAATATATGAAAAACTCTCGGCCTCAAACAAGGTATTTCTTATGAAAAGGTTATTTAATATGAAGATGTAGGAAGGTGGATCTGTTGCACATCACTTAAATGATTTTAATACTGTTACAAGTCAGTTATGTTCTGTAGGGGTGAACTTTGATGATGAATTTAGAGCTCTGTTATTCCTGTGCTCATTACCGAAAGTTGGAATGGTTTGGTAATGGCCATTAGTAACTCCGTTTCTGGATCTAGTACTTTGAAGTTTGATGATGTTGTCGGTCCGATCCCGAGCGAGGAGATGCGATGGAAAAGCTCTGGTGAGACATCGGGAAATGCTTTGAGTGACGAGTCTAGAGGAAGAAAAATGGAAAGAGGAAAGAGCTCAAGATATCGTAGTAAATCAAGGAAAGGAAGATCGAAGTCCAGATCGGGGATAGTGTGCTGGAAATGAGGAAAGAAAGGACACCTAAAGAAAGACTGTAGATCTCGGAAGGGAAAAGAAGGAGGTTCACAACAAGAAAACAATCATGAAGAAAATGTGACAGGTGAGGTGTTACAAGATGCTTTGATTCTTTCTTTTGAAAATATTACTGATTCCTCGGTGGTAGATTCAGGGGCCTCATTCCACGCCACACCTGATAAGAAATACTTTCATGACTATGTTCAAGGAGATTTTGGACAAGTTCGTTTGGGTGATGATAAACCCTGTAAAATTGTTGGAATGGGTAAGGTTCTTGTAAAACAGCAGAATGAAAACCAATGGCTACTAAAGGAGGTAAGGCATGTTCCAGATCTAAAGAAAAATCTGATTTCAACAGGGCAGTTAGGCGGTGAAGGTTGTGTGGCAACTTTCATAGATAAAGCTTGGAAGGTCACCAAAGGAGCCCTGGTAATAGCAAAAGGTGAAAAGGTTGGTACATTGTATTTATGCAATGGTATTTCTAACTCTGTTAATGCTTTAACTTCCAAAAGAGCAGATGCAGCATTATGGCATCATAGGCTCAGACACATGAGTGAAAAGGGGATGAAGATTCTTCACTCAAGGAATTTGTTGCCGGGTTCGAAGAATGTTGATTTGGACTTTTGTGAGAATTGCATTTATGGAAAATAGAAGAAAATCAGATTTCTCAGAGTTGAGAATGAAAAGAAGAGCGAAAAATTAGAGCTTGTGCATACAGATGTATGGGGACCTTCTCAGGTATCATCTCTTGATGGCTTTCATTATTATGTTACTTTTATTGATGATGCAACTAGAAAAACTTGGATTTATTGTATTAAGAATAAATCTGATGTATTTGATACTTTCAAGAAATGGAAAGCTTTGGTTGAGATTGAGACAGGAAAGAAATTGAAGTGTCTTAGATTAGACAATGGAGGTGAATATTGCAACAAAGAGTTTGATAGGTACTGTTCAGAGCATGGAATTTGCAGAGAAAAGACAGTTCCAAGAACACCACAAGAAAATGGTGTGTCCGAAAGGATGAACAGGACAATCATGGAGCGTGCAAGGTGCATGAGATTGCATGCAGGATTGCCTTTACAGTTTTGGGCAGATGGTGTAGATACTGCTGTTTATCTAATAAACAGAGGGCCTTCAAGTTCCTTGGATGGTGGTGTTCCAGAGGAAGCATGGACAGGTAAAAAGGTAAACTACTCTATTTTAAAGCCTTTTGGTTGTGAGGCTTTTGTCCATATTGATAAAGAAAATAGAACAAAGCTTGAAGCAAAGTCAAAGAAATGTACCTTTATTGGATATGGTGTTAATGATTTTGGTTATCGCTTATATGATTATGAAAATCACAAAATCATTAGGAGCAGAGATGTAATATTCAATGAAAAGGTCTTGTTAAGAATCAGTTGCAGGAAAAGAAACAGGAAAAAGAAAAAAAGGAATACATAGTTCTTGATGAAATCACTGAAAAAGTAAAGGTGCCTGAAAATAATAATAATCAACAACCACAACAACAGCTACCACCACAACAGAAACAGGCACCCCAAACACCTGAAAGCGGTG
>APFE031149085.1:1781-14362 GCA_000404065.3 Pinus taeda
GTGCAAGAGGAGAGCATACTTTGAGAGGTTATTAATTTTCCTTTCTTGAAATTTTCTTATTTTTATCCTTTTTTTTTAGAAATTGGCTACCTAATTTCACTTCCTCGGCAACGGCGCCAAAATGTTTGGTCAATTTAGTGTTGTCTAAATTGCTATCATAAATTGTCAACCCGGGGCTCGTAAGCTGATGAAGTGAAGTGTACAATATATACTTAAGTAGCCTTTCCTAGTTCTTTTTGTCGTTTTTATTTTATGTCTAAATTATCTTCCTATTATGATATGATGAAGTTATAAACAAGTGAGTGAATGTGTGTGTATGTGATGATTTCTAAATGCTTCTTGAATTCTAAAGAGAAAACTTGAATAATGACTTAAAATGGAATTAAAGCATCAAATGAAAGCAAAGCATTAAACAAAAGACTAATGGCACTAGTCCAATACCTTTACTGCTGATAGAAATGAAAATGATATTTACATGAACTCTGCTGAAAGCAAAAACACTACTCTAGTAATCCAAAAATTAAATGACAAATCGCACTACTTAATTCTCCCTTAACATTCTGCCTTCAGCTGAATTAATCATGTGAAAAAGAAGAGTTAGGAGTGAATTAGAAATATGAGTCTAAAAACTAATAAATCAAGCTGCAGTTAGATAATGTTTTGGTCCCATAAAAGTTAATGAATTATGATAAACAGAACCATTAAGAGATTAGCAACTTGACACAACTTGATAAAATAAACCAAGTAAAGAAACTAGCTAAGTAACTAATGAAAATCACAGTAAAAAGTCAGCAGTTTGAGATAAGACAACTTCAGATGCCACTAGTACTGAAAAGATGTAAAAGCACATTGTCCTGGGCTCCTAATCAAAGCTGTAAAAACACACTGATCAGTCATGAAGATTACAGAAATGTAAAGCAGCACAATTCAAAATTGTACATTAATATACATGATCAAGTAAAGAAAAAGAAATGTAGGAAAGTAAATTCAAAGGCTACTATACAATGGTTGTAGCAGACAGGGGCCCTCCATCCACTTCAACCAATTAAAAGATCAGCTACGCGGATAGAAACAAAATTGTCTTCTTTCAATTAAATAAACTCATAATAAACACAGTGGGAAGCGTAAAACGCTTTATAAAAAGGTCTTCAAAACAGAGTTTATAGCAGCAAAATATTAACTAAAACCAGACTAACTATTCAGCGTGTGGAAACGCTTTATTTATAGCAAGAACATCAACTGTCCTGTGCATAAACTAAGCTAACTAACAGCCAGGAAAAAGACACGTTCAGCAGCACCGAGCACAGATCTAGGGAACGGTCATCATGGTTTAATAAATCTGGTGTTGGATCCTTGTCCCCTGCAATCTTCATTGCTAAAGGAGAAGCCAGATGTGACTTACGTGCTCCAACCGAACACGCAGAGCCGTGCCACCGTTTGCAACCTTGTCGTTTGACCATAGCTACCTCCGCGTTGACCAGGGGTGTCGACGGCCAGTTTCACTGAGCTGATAGCACACGTACCATGTACACAGTCATACAAACTTGCCCATGTAGCTCTTTTCTCTGGAAGACACCTGGATCATATCAAACAAGAAAATGGCTGCGGAATCTGGGATCGGTTGCGGAATCAGAGATCGGCTGCGGAAACCTATAACAGCTGCGGAATTGCAGCACTTGAACCAAAAATCTAAACCAACAGTCAACCATTAGCACAATTAACAAATCATGTTAAAAAGTCCTATAATGCAATGAATTGAACAAGTTGATGAAGGAAATGATGACAAAAGAAGGAAATGAGTAGGAAAAGGCTGTTGGGAGGATGGGTAAATGAGTGCAGGTTTGAGGCCCAACAGGAGCCAAAATTTTAGTCACTTGTACTTCCCATGAAGTTGATGCTACCCTATACCATTATCTTGTAGTAAAAATTTTGTATCTGACCCATACTCATCCTGACCTTTCCTTTGTTGTTGGCCTTATTGCTCGGTTTATGCAAAACCCAAATGAAACTCATTGGAAAGCAGTTAAAAGAATAGTTCATTATGTTCGAGGTACAGTTCAGTTTGGGATTCATTACAGTGCATAAGCATCTCCTCTATTGGTTGGTTTCAGTGATTTCGATTGGGATGGTGACCTTGATGATCAGAAGTCTACTGTAGGTTATGTCTTC
Organism: Pinus taeda; assembly: GCA_000404065.3. NCBI lineage: Eukaryota > Viridiplantae > Streptophyta > Pinopsida > Pinales > Pinaceae > Pinus > Pinus taeda. Next base: position 3,951 of record APFE031149085.1, read on the forward strand.
ACTCTTAGTTCTGGACCTATTACATGGGCTTGCAAGAAACAAAGTGCCATTTCTCTTTCTTCAGCAGAAGCAGAGTATCATGGTGTCGTAGAAGCTAGTAAGGAAGTCTTGTGGCTTCGTCAAATCCTGTCAGAGTTTGGCTTTCAACAACAACATCCGAATACACTTTGGTGTGATAATAAAAGTGGCATTCAACTATGAAAAGATCCAGTCCAAGCGCAACAAAAACATTGAACTACACATGCACTTCATCAAAAAGCTCATTCATGACCATGTTCTTGAAGTGAAATATTGTTCAATCAATGATAAAGTTACAGACATCTTTAAAAGGGCTCTCACAGAGGTAAAGTTTACTAAAATTTGATTTGTGGTTGGATTTCAAGAAGTTGCCACTAAGGGGGGATAGGCTCTAATGCTTCCTTCCTTCTACTACTGTGTTATATTTATACATCCTTCAATCCTATCCAAAGTTGTTCTTACGGGGGATAGAATATTCCGACACATAGGAAATAGTTAAGTATAACTTCGTCCAGTCAAGAGTTAGGTAAAGTGTGGCAATCCATTTGTTATAGCATCATAGTAACCAACATTTTCCATAGTAAGGCCTTGACTAACAAATCTATCTCTCATAAGATCAGAGCATAATGTTGGCGAGACCAATGACCTATAGACACCTTAGTCATTGTCTCTCAAGGTTCATACCCACCATGGTGTTCACTGAGTATGACCTTCTAGGACTATTCTTGTCTTGGGTTCCCAACCCTCAAAGAATATCGGTCCTTGAGGTTTCTCCAAGTTTCATTATTGTTCTGATTATCTTATGGATACATCGCATAAGGATTCTTCTTCATCGACGTTTCAAACCAACAACGGTGGTTCATCTTTAGAATGTGAAAGAATGAAGAAGAATCTTTATGTGATTTATCCGGAAGATAATCTGAAAAATATCGGTCCTCTTGCCTACTCTTGTATTGGATTCCCTACACATCCGCAAAGAATATCTGATGCCAGATGATTACCCAATCCTCCCATTCTTTCTTCCCAAGTGAAGACAAGAATGGTGTGTCTATCTCTTCCTCTGAATTGAGGAATATATGCCCAAGTATCCTCTCACAAGGTACTTGTCCAAGTTCCTTTGTAATTGGGAACTTGTTATAACTCCCTCTTAGCTAGGGACTTGTCCATTCATCAACAACTTCTTCTTTGTGGGTCTTTCAGCTGCTTGATCTCCTTCTTTCCTTTAATGTCATGAAGCATTTTGTTTAAAATTCTTCTTGGTAGGGCACTGGCCATCGATCACTTTCCTTCTTGGCTTGTCATGTCATTGTTTCTTCATGGAAAGTGTCCTTCTTGATGTATGTCATGTTCTTTCGTCATATTGCTACTTTTTTGTCATCTATGATGCTTTAGAATTCTTATCACGTAGATGCTTAGTTGTACTTGCTTGTTTCCATACTTTGATTTGGTAGCCCTTCATGTCTTCATATTTCTTCAACATTAAATAGTGATTTTTTTGGATGGCTTCTTCATCATGACATGTTTTGTAGAGTTGAATCAGCTATCTATACCTTACTATCTCCAAGGCCTTGATAGGTTTCAAGGGTCCTTTTATATTTGTATTCTTTTGTCATAGTTGTCCTGCCTTCTTTCAGGAGATGTCTTTTAATGGATCTTGTCAGATAGCGATTTCTTATGAACATGGTGTTCTTCACTTGATTGATCTCTTTCTTCATTTTCTTCTTCTTGAATTGTTTAGATAACAACCTTATACTTCCTCATAAGAGAACTTTATTCTTTACCTGCTTCTTGGAATAGTCAACATTTCTTCTTCACTTGCTTCTTAGTCAGCAATCATATACTCCTTAGGAGAGTATTTCTTCTTCACTTGTTTCTTGGACAAGTCAACAACCTTATGCTCCTTATGTGAGCATTTCTCTTGTTGACTTGTACATTCTCTGGATTTGTTTTTCGGTGAAAGAGATCCTTTTGTACTTGATCATGTTTTAGAACTATTCCCATGACTTAATAACATATATGATGACATGAATTAAGCTTTTGATGCATACATACATCATCTTGATTCTGCTTTGATCATCTCGCCTTTATTTTATAGTCCTTCTTGATTGATGTATCATTTCTTGCTTCATTTATTCTTGCCTGCATATCATCCTTCCTTTTATTACATGAATGGAATTCTTGTTGACACATCTTCTCTTATTTATGAACCTTATTTTGAAGATTCTTGTGATAGGATCTTGTAGATCCTCATCCTACAAATGTCTCTTTCTTTTGATGTTCGTGGCCTTCTAGGATTTACAATCATGATCACTTATACTTTTATCATGGACGAGGTCTTATAATAGGTATGCTCCTTCTATATTAATCTCTTGAGCTATATGTACACTATTCTTATATTGCTAGAATATATTTCTAACCATGCATTTTGTTCTATTTCTAAATGCTCCTACATGAGCATTTAGAAATCTATGTACACCATGCTTCTAGATTCTAGAATATGTTTCTAGCCATGCATTTTTATTCTATTCCTACATGCCCCTATACTACTCAAAACTTTGAAAAGGGACTTTAAGTGAAGAAGTAGACTTAGCCATAGTAGAGATCCAAAGGATCTTCCTTATTTTACTTCTCGTCTTCTTCTTTCACCTCTTGAGTCATGTGAGCTTGTTCCCTTTTTCTTTTGTTGTTGTTTTCCTTCTTAAGTTTTGGACAATTCATTTTGTAGTGTCCATATTCTTGGAATCCAAAGCATTGGATTTCTGACATATCTCTATTGTTTATTCTTCTTGGACCAAATTTTCCAAATTTTCCCTTTTCCTTGGCCATGGTTGCAAATTTTTAAAATTGGAAACTAGGGCCAAACTCCACATGGGTCATCTTATTTATGACAACTGATATTTTTCTTAGATTCCTCTCTCTGAGATGTGTAGGCTTGATCTAGAGATCATGTGATTCTGACATGTACAAATGAAGTTATGAATTTATTTTGATTGTGCACAAATTGTCAAGGTCGACCAACAAACTCATGTAGGCTCAAAGCCCAAAACTCACATCTATTCATCCTCAATGTTTGCTATAAATACATGATGCCTCATCCTCATTTGGAAACACTCATCTTCACACATCTCTCTCTCTTCTCATTGATTGGGTACGCATTCTAGGCAACATCTCCCTCACATGTGCGAAAGAAAGAAGGATGAATTTTCTGTTTTGGGCATTGACTGTGTTGACTAAATTTCTGGGACTGTTTGACCAAGCGTTGACCAAAAACATTGACCTCTTTGACTGAAATTTTTGGTGGAGTACTTCTGTCCCAACAGGCCACATTTCTAGGTACAAAAATCGAGGAAATATGTTAACGTTGACCAACGTTGACTACAACTAGGGTTGACCGTAGGTTGATTATTTGACTAGACTTTGACTGGGTTGATTTCAGACTATTTTGAGAGTTGATTCATCTTGTTGTTTGGAGGCTGAAGTTGACTGAAAATGACCGAATTGTTGAGGGTCAAATCTGCCCTGTTGACCAACGTTTACTTTTCTGGTTATGGCTCTTTTGATGTTGTTATAAATTATCAAATTTGTAAATTGTACTATCTCTCTCTATTGAACTATTAAAGACTATAAGAAGAATTGATCAAGGGTTTCCCCACATTGGAGTTTTTCCCTGGCTAGTGCCACTTCTTATATCCTCTTGTCTTGACTTTTCTTCTACTGTTATATTTATGTTCAATATGCACTTTACTATCATGTTGATGTTATTGCTAAACTGGATATTGATATTGGGCTAATAAATAAATTGAAGTAAAATTGCTCTAAAGCATAGAACATACCATTGTTGCCTAAAATTAACATGGTATCAGAGCTGAGTTTAAGACAAAGCCCAAGAAAGATTGAAAGAGAAATCACCAAAGATAGTTGGACAAGGAAAAAAGGTTCAATGGGTTCCTCATCGTACTTCCTGGCTAAAGACAAGCTCCATGATAAATCTGACTATCATGGATGGAAGATGTCTCTTGATTCGACCTTGGAAGAAAAATAAGTGATGGATTATGTGCAGGGTAAAATCATTGAACCTCCTTCAAATGCAACAGCTTTTGTGAAGACCAAGTACAATAGGGATGAATTCAAAGTGAAGAAGATTATCAGGGATTCGATTGACAAGCATCTGGTGGCCTATATCTCCGAATTGAAGACCTCCAAGGAGATCTACGACATGTTGGTTGGCATGTTAAAGGTTAGTAATGTTAATAAAATTCTATTTCTCAAGAATAAATTGCAGGATATTAAGAAGGGCAAGGACGAGGACATTCTATCCTATTTCTTGAGGATTATTGAGATCAAGAATGATCTACTCTCAATTGGAGAAGTCATTCCTAACAGGGAACTAACTCTCACCACCCTTGGAGGACTTCCACCTGAGTGGTATGTATTTAGAACCACTATACTCAACAATGATCAAATTCCAAGGTTTGAAGTATTGATGTCAAGATGCATTCAAGAAGAAATAAGAATGGTGGAGAAAGAAATGTCTTCTAATAGAAGAAACCCCACTGCATTCTCCATTTGTGCTGAAAGAGAAAAGAAGCAAATTGGGTGCATCTCGGAAGAAATGAATCTTTTTGGGCTATAGTGAAAATTATAAGGGATATAGAATTTATGTGGCTGGTCAAAAGGAAGTTGAGATAAGTCATGATGTCACCTTTGATGAAGATATGGCCCTTAGGAAGAGCAACAATCTCCATATCCTAAGGACAAAGAAGTCGACACAGGAAATCAGGGTGAAAAAGAAGACGAAACGATGCCTGATGTTGATGAACCTATGGATCCTATTGATCCTCCTCCTCATGAGTTGTCCTCCTCCAAAAGGAGAACCTCATGATTTAGGGAGACTCTCGAAGACGTTGAGAGACACATTGCACCAAGGGGGACTTTCTGTGAAAGTAAGAAACCGAATAGGTATCAAGGATATTTGACCGCCATGAGCACTATCATTCAAAAGGAGCCTTCATCATTCGAAGAAGTCGTGAAGCAACAAGTATGGAAGGATTTTATGAATGAGGAATATGAGTCAATTATGAAGAATGATGTCTGGGATGTGGTTCCTAGACCATAGGATAGATCGGTTGTCACCTCTAAGTGGCTCTACAAAATCAAGCATGGAGCTAATGGAAGTGCATAAAATTTCAAGGCTCGCTTTGTTTCTCAAGGCTTCTCTCAAAAGTAAGGTGTAGATTAAGATGGGATATTTGCACCTTTTGGCTGATACACCACCATTCGATTGATTATAGCCCTTGTTGCCTTGTAATGATGGAACCTACCTCAGATGGATGTCAAGACCGCTTTCTTGCATGGTTCAATCAAAGAGGAAGTCTATGTGGAACAACCTGAGGGGTTTGAGGTTCATTATCGGGAATCTCATGTATGCAAGTTGAAGAAATCTCTCTATGGATTGAAGCAAGAACACCAGGCTTGGTATGAGAGGATCGATATCTATTTGATGAAGCTAGGATTCACTAGAAGTGAAGCCGATCAGAACCTTTACTTTAAGGTTGAAAATGATAAACCTCTCATTCTAGTACTTTATGTGGACATCCTCTTTTTGACAGGTGCATACCTTCTCATTCACAAATGTAAGAGGGAGTTGGCTTCTGAATTTTAGATGAAGGACCTAGGATCGATGCACTATTTCCTAGGGTTGGAGGTTTGGCAATGATCTGATAATCACCCTTGAGTGATCTCAGTTAATTAATTATTGAATGAAGGTATTATAGACTCATGTGCTGGTATGTGTGTATGTTATTTTAGGCAACGAATTGATCAGATTGCAAAATACGCAGACACCGGAAAATGGAAAACAACAGAGAAACACAATAAGAAAATATAAGAACACAACAAATTAGTAAGGAGTTCACCCTATCCTCTAGAGCTACGTCTCCGGTCCAACTCTCAGTGGTGGCCTTCTTTTATTATGTCTTTAAAGAAAAGAATTACAATGAGGTGCTCAATGTGAGTCTCCTAAAACAAAATTGCTTGGCAGGGTGGTTCTTGGATTCCCCAAGCCACTAGAGTGCACAAACTCTTTTCCTTACCAGCACTTGACCTCTCTGGTCTTAAGGGGAGGAGCCCAATGTTGTGCTCAGTTCTCGATAGATCCTCTCAAGGGTGGCTCGATGTTGCCTTATGCTGCAGGTCAGCTCGGCTCTCTGTCTTTCTGCTTCTTGCTTCACTATCTCTTCTTTTCTCTGTCTTTGTCTTCTTTTCTCTGGGTGTTCTTCCTCTCAGTGTTTTCTCTCTCGGCGTCCCATTCTCTGTTCTATGTTCATGGCTTTAAAGCCAGTCGATCTCAAGACTATTTGATTCCCCTTATGCCTCCTGTTGGATCGCATGTTGTTGTTCGCTTGGAATCCCCTGTCTGCATCATCGGCTCATAGGGAGTGGCCATTTGTCCTCTCGCGAACTGCGCCAGCTCTTCCTCGTCGGTTCGGTTCTTCAGTTACATCGGGAAATGACTCATCTGCCACCTCAGTGGTCAAATTGGACCTCAAATCCTTGTAGATCGTAGCTTAATCCCCTGTCAAATCTAGTTCTTTCATCAGGCGCTTTCTCAGCCGTTAGATCTGGAGCCCCCAGATCCGACGCCATTCGCTCATTTCGTGCAATTGACTTGCTCAACCGTTAGCGCATGATGAGCGGTGGTTTTCCCTCTCCTCCACCTGCCATGCATTAGGCGCTGAGTGGAATCGCTCATTTGTCTCCAAATCCGCTTACCGCCCAAGGGTGCCCCCAATAAATACCGTCGGTTTTTGGAGCGCGGGTCCCACCTTTAGCCTTTAGCGCTTTTCCCCATGTTTTTCCCGGATTCCATGCGATCGAGCGCTCGGGACATCTCCTTATCAAGTGGTTTTTCCCAGCAATGTCGTGCATCAGAAACTGCCTCCTTTTCCCGATCCGAGCTTCCCAGGTGCCAGTTTCGCCTCTTGCACGGTCTCCATGGGCCTCGGTCAATGCGCTTTGACCGAGGTCCTCGTAGTTCCATGATGGCTGCCAACTGCCACTCTTCAGAGGTTTTTCTGATCGCTCTGTGCTCTTGAATTTGAAGTTTGTCCCGATTTGATATAGTCATGGTGCTTTGGTTATTCTTCATGGATCCAATTCAGATCACGGCCTTCCCACTGAAAAAGCTTTTAGACCACCAAAAGTTGGTTTTCAAGCATTGACTAAGTGAGGATACAATTGTCTCATTTGTCCAATCTCGATCCACTTTGCACTGCTCGGCTTTGAACCTTTGAGCCCAATTCTGAGGTACTCAACCTCTCCCATGCTCGTCGTCCTCACCTTCCTGTCCAAAACTATGTCTTCCGGCAATTCATTAAGATATTCAGGTAGCAGGTCATCAATAGAAGGCAATTGACTTTTCTCTTCAGGATCCTCAATCAGTGAGGGTTCAAACAATCTCAAGCAATCTGCATTTACGACTGAGTAGATGTGCATGTAAGCTGGTAGATCAAGGCGAAAATCATTTTCACCAATCTTCTCAAGCATTTTAAAACGTCCATACCTAATAGGCTTTAGCTTTTTACCTTCACCTTGCATCCTGTTCTTGCTTATATACAGCCAAACTTGGTCACCGACTTGGAAACTATGCTCCATCCGATGCTTGTCATGCCTAGCCTTGTATTTGGCTTGGCTCTTTTCCAGTTGTTCCTGTACTGCCTGGTGGATCTCCTAGATTTGTTCAATGAACCTAGTTGCCTTGTCCACATCACTATGTCCATCAACTGTGGTATCTTTACCAAAGACAAAATCCAAAGGAGACCTTGGTGTGAAACCTAAAGAGGTCTCAAAAGGAGATCTTTATGTAGAAGAATGTTTTGCTCTATTCTAAGCCTGATGCACATAACACAAATGTTCATCCCAAAGCTTAGGATGTTTGCTGAAATATCCTCTGAGTAACTAAATCACTGTCCTGTTAACCACTTCTTTCTAGCCATCAGTTTGTGGATGAAAAGTTGTGCTCTTCTTTAATTTGGTGTCCATCAGTTCCCACAGACTTGACCAAAACTTCCCCACAAATCGGGTGTCTCGATCAGATACAATGGAAGTGGGTCATACAAAATGAACCCATGCATGTTCAAAGAATATTTTTGTGGTTTGTTCAGTTGTAATCTATTTGTTACAAGGTATCAAAATACACATTTTGCTAAACCTATCCACAACAAAATTCAAATAATCATGACCTTCCCTAGATTTAGGCAGTCCTCCAACAAAATCCATGGAAACACTTTCCAAGGGTGAGAAGGTACTGGTAATGGAGTGTACAAGCCTAGTTTTCTATTGCTGGCCTTGCTTTTAGCACACATAGTACACCCTCTTACATATATAGAAATTGTCTCGTTCTTTTTTGGCCAATAACAAAATCTTTGCAGCTGTGCAACTGTTTTACTTACCCCAAAGTGACATGATATCAGAGAAGTGTGTGCTTCTCTAATTATCTTTAATCTCTCAGTTTGTGGAATGCAAAGTTTTCAATAATGGTATAAGAGTCTGTCCTTCACATGATAATCCAATTCTTCTACTCGTTTACCTTGAATCAAAGTTGCATATACATCTTTAAAGTCTATATCTTGAGCATATTGTTCAATGTAGCTTTCATGCAGCACAGAATTATGCTTAAGTATAGTAGATGCATTTATAATGGGTCTAGATAACATGTCTACAACTTTATTATGTATGCCCTTTTTATATTTGATGACTAAATGAAACTGTTGTAGAAAACCCATCCATCTGTAGTGTCTTGATTGCTGCAACTTAGTTTGGGAGTGTAGATATTGCAGTGGTTGATGATCAATATGTATTACTGTCTCTTTTCCCATTAAGTAATGTTTCCACTTCTTCACACTCCGAACTAATGCATACAATTCTTTATCATATGTAGGATAGTTAACTACTGCAGGATTAAGAGTCTCAGAATGAAAACATATGGGTTTACCATGCTGTGTCAACACTGCTCCCATGGCATAGTCACTGGCATCTATTTGGATGTCAAATGGTCTTTGTAGATCAAGCAATGCTAGTACAGATGTTGTACTAATCTTTTCTTTCAAGGTGTCGAAGGCTTTCTGATGTTTGCCTCCCCACTGAAACACCTTGTTAAATCCTGTTAAAGCATGTAAGGGAGCTGCAATTGAGGAAAAGTTAGAAATGAACTTCCTCCAATATTGTGCTGCCCCTAAGAAGCTTCTCAATTCTGTAGCAAACTTGGGTTTAAGCCAATTCGCAATGACTACCACTTTAGAGGGATCTATTTTCAATTCACCACCCCCTACTATATGACCCAAATAATTTAGAAATGTTTTGCCAAATTCACATTTTGAGAGTTTAACATGAAGTTTTTATCTTTTCAAAACATCTAGTGTCTGCTTAACATGCTTTAAGTGTTCTTCCCATGTTTTGTTAAAAATTAGAATGTCATCCAGATACACAATAACAAAATCATCAAGAAAAGGTCTGAGTACATCATTCATTAATCTCATGAAAGTAGCAGGAGCATTAGTTAAGCCAAAAGGCATAACCAACCACTCATACAATCCATGCTTTGTTTTGAAAGCAATCTTCCATGCATCTTGTTTTGCAACTTTGACCTGATGGTATCCACTATGCAAGTCTAGCTTGGAAAAATAAACAGCTTCTTTCAATTGATCTAAAAGATCATCTATGCGAGGAAGGGGATAACGATTTTTTATTGTTATTTTATTCAGTGCTCGGTAATCAATGCACATTCTCCATGAGCCATCTTTCTTACCAAAACGATTGGTGACCCACATGGTGATATGCTAGGTCTGATGAACCCTTTCTCGAGCAACTCTTGCACCTACTTCTTGATTTCAGCATTCTCTAAAGCGGACAACCTGTACATTCCAATGTTACGCAATGGAGCATCTTGCTACAAAATAATATCATGCACTATTTCCTTTTTGGGTGGCAGACCTTTAGGTTCTTGAAACAAGATATCATACTCTGAAACAACCTTTTCTAAATCAGCGTGTTGTTTAGCATTACAACCCTCAAATACATTGGTTTTATCAGGTTTCTTTTCCTTTACAACCATTAGTAAGAATTGTTTGCATGAATTTATCATTCTTTTCATCTGCCCTGAGTTTATGAGAGTGTAATTATTCTTGAGCTTATGAGCTCTTACAAAGTATTCGATTCCATCTTTAACAAGCAGATACTTGTTCTCAGCTCTATAGAAAATAGCTTTTCTATCATACAAGTAAGGACTTCCTAAAACAATTCCATATATATCCAAAGGGATTATGTCTAACTCAACCTCATCTACAAATGTTGACCCAAAAGAAAACTTGAGTTTGCACTGTCTAGTCACTTGTAGT